>BQKZ01008655.1:15578-27782 GCA_036244855.1 Temnopleurus reevesii
TTTCGTCCCAGTTACATTCACTTTAGTGTATTAAGCAATACTTTGTCGTTTTTTCGACGAAAAATTCATAAAAAGTCCCATAGACACACACGTAATAATGAGCAAATGTCCGCCAACTCGCCCCGATTACTACTAATAGATGTCCATATTCTGATATTCGACAGACTTTCTTTAATTGCATCATGGTTAATTTTCCTTTACGAATCATTCAATCTTGCAATCATTTCTTTAAATTTGTCAAATTAGCACCTTGAATTTTAAAACAGTCTTTGCGCTTTTTTAATTTTTGATCGTACTTGTTGGCACGCTGAAATGTGAAACATGTGAAATCGGATGCCCATCATATCAAATCAAATCATATAATTATAATGCATTAATTATCAATTGGGATGATTTTTTAGGTCAATCTCATGCACAGGTCATTCAATTTCCTTCTGAATAGAACGGGTTTACGTTGAATCGAATGTCTTTTTCATGAAGTTGCATTGGAAAACCTAAATCATTCAAATCTATGTTTTAGTAGCATGCCCTCCATTCCTGCTGTACTTTGCTCAATTTTCTTTCCATACACCCATTGATTCAAGCCAGTAATATAAGGCTGTATACTTCCTTCTCCTCTTCTGAGAATACATTTTGTTTCAGAAGTTTAATTTGGAAGACTCAACTGTTTCTAGAATGTCTTACGTAACGGGCGAAGGTCTCGTATCGAGAAAAGCTTGGACCTTTGGTAGTCTGTATAAAGCACAGACTCTTGGATGCTGTTTTCCGAAATCCTCATTGTCTCCAATCGAGAGTCTGCAGTCAGAGAATACTCACTGTAATCATTATGAATTCTTTAAGCATATGAAATCTCTAATTGCCGACTCTATCATAAGACAACCGTAACCCTGAGCAAATTGCAACGCCAAAAGAAACTGGTCTGTGCGTATAGACTATGCCTAATGAATAAGTCTGAGTTTCTATTTACTTTCGACCAATGTCGTCGCTTGGTTGTTGTGACGTATGGGATTTCCCCGAACTTGCGCACGGCCCAATCAGATACAAGCCAAACTGTTTGCCCCCATGTCAAGGAACTTGTATCCCAGTGTTTGCGGTTGGTTTCTGTTCATTCACAGGTTGCGAAAAGTTAGTTGTTGACCGATACTGCTAGTCGTTTCACCACAGATCTGTGCTCAGATATTTTTCTAAAATACTCCAGGATATGGCATGGTACCGGATATTTGTGGAATCTTACTGAATCAAGCTTGTACTGAATTCACGCCAGAAATATAGTCCTAGTCGGAGGGAGTAGCATCCCGGACGTTCAGTTTTATTCAAGCCACGCGCCTCTAGCTTGGGGTGATGCGGAGCGGAGCGGTACTCGTTAGCATACGGGTACTGGCCGGGAACATGTGCGGTCTTGTCCGCTAATCGGGTATTCTTGATGACAATTGCCACCTGCTCTGGCTCAGTGTTCTACTACTAGTCTTTTACAGGGGAGATTGGAAACATCACGTGTATTTTCAATGTTGGAACTTCATAATTTTCCACTCTCAATGACTTTAGACGGCATTTTGGATTGGAAGCCATAAGATTGAGATTTGAATTGATGAAACGATTCAATAGTGAATATTTGAAATCAACTTGGAGAGGANTGTGGACCTGGGAGGTGTTTCACCAAGCCAAGAAAGACTTTACGCACGACTTTACGTTTGACTGGTATCCCTTCTTGCGCGTAATCATTCATAATATTACGCTCATTCAGCGCAAGAAGGGATACCAGTCGAGCGTAAAGTCATGCGTAAAGTCTTTCTTATCTTGGTGAAACACCTCCCAGATCTCCTGAGTCAGAGGTAGGGGCGCAAATTTTGAGGTTAAAGGGGACGCTCTAAATTTGAACTAATAAAGTTCGTTATTCTTTGGCATCTCCTCGGAGGGGGGGGGGGGGTCATTTAAAATAGGTCGGGCCCCCGGTCTTTAAATCATTGGTGCATGCATGATTCTGAAATAAAAACACGCAAATACATTACCACACGTGTTGTATGAATATCAGAAATAAATAAATAAATTAATTAAAAAAACCGATGCGTTTGTGCTGTGCGGCAGCTAATTTTCTTTTTATTATTCATTTCATTGTTACTTTTGATAAAAGACGACCCTAATTTCCAGTCTACCGTTTATCATTAACTTAACTTCATTGTTTAATTCTTTTAATAGATCTTAAAATTGATTATTCAAACAAAAATGATTTCTATCGTGCCGTATTCATATATTTAAGGAGAGTTTTATTATTGTTTCTCATTTCTTGATTGAAATTTGTAGAAAGTAAATGGAGGGGATCGGCATAGAAAAAGAAGAAATAGTATTTCTGTACGAATTACAATATATGAGTGTAAATGTTTGGTGCTAAAATACAATTCGTGCGATTGTTTGTCTCATCATCTGTTCATGCATGGCTTAACATAAAATGATGAAGAAAAAAAACCCAAAGAATTAAAGATAAAATGATAAAAAAAACAACTACGATACGCCAACGGAAAATGGCCCAAATAAAATAATTAGGATAATTTGAAACTTGCATTTGATATAGTTCAATAATGTCTCCCTTTTCTATTTTTTTGTTTTCTTTGTTAACTGAAGAGAAATGAAAAATAATACCATCATTTCTAATCATTGATTTGTAAAGGAATCTATTGTTTTTTTTAAGTATTTTTTTCCCGATATTGCTGCTTGGAAATTTATCTACAAAATCGTCTTTATCACTGTTTGTGGAAGCAAGGCGGGGAAATAGCTGGTCAGGTTGTGTATTTTGTGGTCACTCAACTAGTTATAAAAGACATTGTCACACATTGAGATTTTTTTTGTTGAAAAATTATCCAATCAAGCTGCTTGACCTATGCTATTACATTCAGATCGAGGAAAAATCAGAAAAGAATGCAAGAAAAAATAACAAATAAAAAGAAGGAAGAACTAAATCATATATATACTAGCAAGATATCTATGAATATTAAATAAAGCGCTCACTGTCGATTTATTACTGCACAGTGTGCGTAATAATAATAATAATGATAATAATGATAATAATAAGAATGATATATGCAATTTATATAGCGAACGTATCCACTTTCATCGTTGAGTGCTCAAGACGCTTTACATTATTATTACCCTGGCTTTAGCCTGGCAGCCACCAGCACACTTGCCATAATATTCCTGCCAGGTACCAATTCACCTCACCTGGGTTGAGTGCAGCACATTGTGGATAACTTACTTGTGAAGGAAATTGACGCCAAGAAAGAGAAGGAAAAGGAAAAGGAGAAAGAGAAATAGAAAGAGAAAGAGAAAGAGAAAGAGAAAGGGAAAGAGAAAGGGAAAGAGTAAGAAAAAGAAAAAAAAGAAAAAAGAGAAGGAGAGAGAAAGAGAAAGAGAAAGAAAAAGAGAAAGAGAGAGAGAAAGAGAAAGAGAAGGAAAAGGAAAAGGAGAAAGAGAAAGAGAAAGAGAAAGAGAAAGAGAAAGAGAAAGAGAACATGGAGAAGGAGAAAAGGTAAGAAAAAGAAAAAGAAAAAGAGGAAGAAAAGCAAAAGAGAAAGAGAGAGAGAAAGAGAAAGAAAAAAGAAAGAGAAAGAGAAAGAAAAGGAGAAAGAGAAAGAGAAAGAAGGAGAAAAAGTAAGAAAAAGAAAAAGAAAAAGAGAAAGAAAAGCAAAAGAGAAAGAGAGAGAGAAAGAGAAAGAAAAAAGAAAGAGAAAGAGAAAGAAAAGGAGAAAGAGAAAGAGAAAGAAGAAGAGAAAGAAAGAGAGAAAGAGAGAGAGAGAATTTTGTTTTTAACTACCAATTCTTTTTTATTTTTTGTCACTAATTCGTAGACAAGTAGGTCAAAAATAAAGATCACAAGTCATGACCTGACCACAATTTTCTTTGAATAAAAACTCGATATTGATAAAAAAAAGACATATCACAAAAAAACTTGGGTGTAATCCTCTCCAAACTAGTATCGATTCCTGTTTACCATTAGTTAAAAAATAAAATCACTGATAGAATCCGGTCGAGTCCAAATATTCCCAGGGACTAGTTTCCTTCGTCTTCGATGTTCTTTTATGTTTTATTGTTGGTAATAATTGCTACCACAACACCCACAACAGATAAACCGGAAAACCTATCTCGTCATAAAAGGTCAGATTTATTCACAAGCAAACCAAAACAATCATATCCCATGTTTTAGTTGCGTGAACGTTAATATGAATTTTATTTGCNATAATAATGATAATAATAAGAATGATATATGCAATTTATATAGCGAACGTATCCACTTTCATCGCTGAGTGCTCAAGACGCTTTACATTATTATTACCCTGGCTTTAGCCTGGCAGCCACCAGCACACTTGGCACGATATTCCTGCCAGGCACCAATTCACCTCACCTGGGTTGAGTGCAGCACAGTGTGGATAACTTACTTGTGAAGGAAATTGACGCCATGGGTGGGATTCGGACCTACGACCCTTTTGTTGAAAGGCGAGAGTCACGACCACTACACCACGGCGCCTCCACGTAAGAGCGTAGGTCATTTTTTAAGCACTAAACGTGGATTTCGAAGCATAATATTTTCACAGCTTATGTACATCATCAACCATTTAAGTAGCAGTTAGAATCTGGCAGTTGAGAGAGAATTGTTTAAATAAAAACAATGTTGGAAAATATCTTTAACCTTTTTAAGTACCATAGAGACTTATTCCTATTTCCTTCTATTGAAATACATCCTCAGGTTCCTATTAAGTCTTTCGAATAATGTTTTTAGAAACAATATAAAACATGACGCTACTACTACTTAGCTAATTAATAGTATACCATGTTTGCGGTCGTGCTTACATTTACAAAAACAAAGAAAACAGTGATAAACTGTGATTCATTTAGAGAACGAGAAATAGATTTAGAAAAAGAAAGAGAACGAGAACGATAAACATAAAGAGAAAGAGAAAAAAAAGAGAAAGAGAAAGAGAGAAAGGGAAAGAGAAAGAAAAAGAANCCATGAATTGGAAGTATTTATTTGGAAGGCTCCTACTTTCTTTCAGTGTGTTCAAACATTCAACAGATTCTAAAGAACTATCTATTTCTACAGTGATTTTTCTGTCTAAAATGTGTGAGGTAGCATCTCTGGAATAGGTTGAAGCTTCAATGTTTGTAATGTTTTAAAATAATCCTGTTTGATAATAATAATAATAATAATATCTGATGCAATTTATAATGCGCCGAATCCATCCTGCTGGATGCTCAAGGCGCAGAGAATGTTAATATGGTTACCAAACCATGAATTACCAACCTTACTCCATTTATCCGCGTAGATGTGTATTGCCAAATGTATTCATTTATCAATCGTCCATATTTTTCCTTAAATATAAGCGCTTAGGGACCTTTCATGAGCGAGTGATATGTAAAAACAAATGTTTGTTTTAGTTATTACTATTATCAAAGAGGTATTATTTTGTTTTGCTTACCTGTTATCACTAATAAAGTCAAGATAGGGCTACATCTTTTGTTCTTCTCTTTTAACACAGTTTAAGAAGAGATAATGATATAACATTCATGAAAATACATAATACGAACTAAATGAATACGTCATGTGATAATAAAGTTTGAAATACAAATTATAAATTGACTGAAGTCTGAACGCAGGGCTTTGGGGAAATCATTCAGAAAATATTTCGACCTTATGTCAACAAGAAGATTACTTTTCCTACTTGGAAGGATTTTTATGACAAAATAATGATGCAGTTTTCCTCACTGGCACGTTGCCAAATATAGTGAAATCATTGTTACATCTTCCTTAGAATTGATGGGTCGTCGTTCTGCGAGTACTGATTTTTTTAAAAAAGAAGAGTCTGTTTGGGAAATATCTAAAATTAGGAAATATATTTCTTTTGAATTANATGTCCCCCCAAAAATGACAACGGGGCTTTCAGGATTAATAACTTTTGAAAATGAATATGAAAATAGATGCGGTTTGGCATGTCAAATATATAACTATTCATCTATATTTAGTGAAAATCTCATGAGATTTGCTTGAGTGGTTACAAAGAAATGAAGCTTTTTGTATCGGATGTCATAATTCCGTTCTGCACAAGTTTGTGAGGATAGAGACAGTAACATTCATTTTGACCAGTCCTGCCAGTGGAACATTGGAAGTAACCATCTGACCATTGTGCTTTACACGTCTCCGTCCTCACAAACTTGTGCAGAACGGAATTATGACATCCGCTACAAAAAGCTTCATTTCTTTGTAACCACTCAAGCAAATCTCCAGAAATTTTTACCAGATATAGGTGAATAGTTATATGTTCGACACGCCAAACCGCATTCATTTTCATATTCATTTTCAAAAGTTATTAATCCTGATAGCCCCGTTGTTATTTTTGGGGGGACATATATGGTATGAGCGTGTTTTCGAAATTGGTGAACGGAGGCCTGCGGGCGGTTTGAAAACATGAAACGAATGCGCATCCGTAGTGTAATATACAGTATCCCAAAATTTTTATCAGGCATTGCAAATAATGCAATCAGGTGGGGATGGGAAATAGAGAAAATGGCAAAAGCGAACAACTCACAATTCTGCGAAAGACATGCTGGCATGGCTGCTGTATGGTGTTAATCAATGAGAGTGGGATGGTATAATTATCCGAGTACATATCAAATTAATGAGCCATTTTAGTCGTAATGTTATTCAGCTGTTGCCAATAAACCAAGTGTATAACCTGGATGTCTGAAAGGGTGCATTAATGAAGCAACTAGATGGATTAGAATATGTTTTTTTTTTGTTACTGAATAAGAATGTCACAATAAATCATACATTCTAAGTTGCGGATAAAGCATATTTCTTTCTCTGGGTCAGTAACACCCAATATCATGAACATAATTAGGGTAATACCACTATTCGTTTGTCTGATAACAATGTTCATTGTCAATTTTTCATCACATTGTCGTTGTGAAGTTTAAACAGATTTCTCAAACCAATGTTTGCACCCCTTTTGGCACACTTTTGTGTACATGGGTCATAATTGGTCTTTTGTGTATTGCCTTATATTGTATGGTGTACAAGTGGTCATGACTCTCCTTTCAACCAGAGAGTCGCGGTTCGAATCTTTCCACGAGGCTGCACTCTGCCCGGGTGTAATTGTGGACCAGTATAGACAGCTACGCATTATTATCTGATGGTGTGTGCGCCTTTCTGACTGCGTTGTTGAATATGCTTGAATTGCCTCCAGCGACCAATATGGGAAGCGCTTTCAGCAGTCTTTACCATTGTACCGTATTGCATTTACCTGCTTTGAAGTAAGTCAGTGAACCGGAAAAAACCGACAAATATGAGCTTTAGATATTTATTACTCTTAGGGGGTGTTGCTCAAAATCAACTGCAGATCAAATGCAACTTTTCAAAATAATTGTAACGCGCATTTTTAACGCGCATTTAACAAAACGCGTATGAAACAATGATCTTGATTGGCGCGTTCCGATCAACTGCAACTTGCGATCAATTGCAACTTTTGAACAACACCCCCTAAGACATCTCGGGATATCAAAAATAAGTGTTTGAATAAGCAACCATTTAAATGTTTTAGTTTTTCATTTGAGAATATTTCTTTCGCCGCTACTGAATTTTCCCTTCCTCATTTAACTTATCACAAACACCTGACAAACGCAAGCCAGCATAATGCTTTTAGCAGAAAAAGGTTCTACATTTTATATGATAATCTTGGATTAAACAGATTCTTTTTTTTTTTTTGGGGGGGGGGGTAATTGTCAATAATTAGCAAATTGATTTTAAGTAGTGTCACGTCAGTATTCAAAATATCATCTTTACCTTGTTCAGAGACTCAAATACTGATGATGATAGCGAACATATCTGGAAAAGATCATTGAATATGACCTGTGCATTTGGGCGTCCAGGAAGCGTTTTTAGTTTTCAAAAAACGCTGGGTTAAACATCAAAGGTGTGAGTCGGGATTTAATGATACAACTGCAGATTGGTCATGAAAGGAAAGAAAAAAAAATAACAACAAAAAACAGAACCCCCAAAACAACAACACAACAACCCACAATATTTCCACTGTTCTTAATTTGGTCTCCAATTTTTTCATTCATCTAAAATTCGTTGTATTTGTAAGTCATTTTCATCGCGACCACGTGTATCAAGATTGCTTGAAATGTTATACAAACTCTAACTTTATGTAGCATGATATCGTTCACTTAAAACACTGTTTTTTTCAAAACCAGCATTTCGTGGCATATTTTGGTTTGGTTTGGTTTGATTTTCCGTAAAGTAAAAAGTAACCCCAAATTCAAAGAAAATCAATATAAATAGGCACATACAAAACTGAAACAAATATAAAAAATAAAAAATTGCAACGATAAAATTACGGCTGGAGCACTCCATTCAGAGCCGTTAACATATTGGCTCTGTTTTTCCCGAGGGACCAAATATAGAAGTTTTCCCAGCCAATTCATTAGAGTTGTATTCAAACCAAAGAATAGAAGTAGTAATCGGGGCGAGTTGGCGGACATTTGCTCATTATTACGTGTGTGTCTATGGGACTTTTTATGAATTTTTCGTCGAAAAAACGACAAAGTATTGCTTAGTACACTAAAGTGAATGTAACTGGGACGAAATTTTTACAAGTATGGGATGTCCATTGACTTTGTACACACTCCATTGACTTGTATGTATTATGTTTCCTGAAATGTATATGGACTTCTGACTTTGAATATTTTTGTCCTGTGAACGATGATGGGACTCTTTGGGACTCTAACCGAATGGGGATGTTTTACCTTAGAATATTGACTCATGACTTTGAATATTTCACGAAGTCCTGCTTAATATACACATATGAATGTGTCTGAGACGATTTTTTTTTTNGTTACTAGTCCCAATATGTGTATCCAATAGAAAGGAAATGATTTATGATTTTTTTTAATCTGTGTGTCAAAAAAATATTCTTCTTCTTTGTGTTAAGGGGCCCAATTTCCATTCCTCTAATCATACTAAATAAGTCCAGTTTAGGACTCTGTGATCTTATCAGAGGGTTATGTAAGGACTCTGTGGTTGAGTGCTATGCAGTCCCTATGTGTTCAGTGTAAGAGAATATGCAGAGGTGGGTGCTATCAGATCACAGAGTCCTCAACTGGATTAATATGGAATCTAATAAGGAACCCATCATTACGAGGGGAATTTTTTATTTCCACTTCCTGGATCTTATGGATGTATTTGATTCCCTAATTTTGGTAGTCATTATAGCTATCACTGCACTAGCCCAAGTTTCCTTGATCTCGAGATTTTAGCCCGATCAGCCGTCTTTGCAATTTATCTCAAGATTGACAATCTTGGTCTGCACTATAGCGAGTTTGGAATCTCGAGCTTGGAGGACAACAGTCTTTTTCCGCGATTTAGCGCGAGCGCGAGCTGCATTAGCCCGCTCCGAGCTTGGTCTAGTTTTCGAGCATGCGCAGTCTCGGAACATAAGCACGTGGTTGTTGTGCGAAGAAACTGGCACGAAGTGTTCGTCAGTGGGCCTGGCTGCGGGCCTGGCTGCCTGCTCCGCTGCGCCCACGCAATGTCATGAATAAATCAGCCCGAGTCGCAGAATTATTGCGAGCGCGATCGAGCTGCACTGTAGCAAATCAGGCGAGTTAGTGGGCTACTTCCCGAATTAGCTCACTATTTTGGAAACTAGCCCAACATATCTTGGGCTTGTTAAGCTCGAGATATTTCAGTGAATTAGCTCACTGTTTGCGTCTGCACTGCAAATTACCTCGAGCTAGTTCTGATCGGGCTATTTACTGGGATCAGAGCTAGCTAGCTAATTCAAAAACTCGCTATAGTGCAGACGCAGCTTATGAGAAAAAGAAGGAAACACCATTCATATTAATTTCCATTTTCTACTATTCAAGGTGGAGGCGCAGCCAGAAAGATAAGTGGCATATTCCTTTGTTATTCTTCCAAGAGTGAGGAAATACAATGAATTACTTCACCAAGGTCAGTTTATAAACATTTGTCAAATTTGGAACCATTAGAGTTGAAAAAGTAAGTCCCCAAATTTAGGATAGAAAGAAGATTAAAACAACATGTGGAGGCGCCGTGATAGTGGTCATGACTCTCGTCTTTCAACCAGAGGGTCGTAGGTACGGGTCCCACCCATGGCGTTAATTTCCTTCAGCAAGAAATTCATCCACATTATGCTGCACTCAACCCAGGTGAGGTAAATAAATGGGTACCTGGTAGGAATTTATTCCTTGAAAAAGCTTATGCGCCAAGTAGCTGCACTGCTAAAGCCAGGGTAATAATGCTGCAATTGTAGAGCGCTTAGGGAATTCTCACGAAGAGTTGATAATCGCTATATAAAAGCCGTTCATTATTATTATTATTATTATTATGGACTTAAACAAAATATACATATTATTTTGTTGCATGAAATAGGTTTCTAGGTCATTGGCAACCTCAAATTTACGGAAATTGTGACTACATTTTTCATATTTCTTGATCAGTTTTTAACTGTAAAAAAGGTGGTTCTATAGTGCCAGTGTTTCACCATGAATAATTCCATAGTCTGAGCCTGAGGATGTCCTGAAGAAACATGCACCCTGCTCACACTACGTGACCACTTTACAATTTTATTCCACTTTAAAAAAATTAGACTCTGACACAAGTTATCTGCAAGACCCAGGGGCAAATTATTGGGTTCATGTGCAACCTTGTATTTCCAAGATTAGCATCAATCATTACCAATTCACATTCCACAAACAGCAATTTATGATTAAGAAAACAAATAAAAATGTGGACTTTGATTTTAAATTTAGTCATGCGCCTTTAAAGGCATTGTATAACATTTGTTTTTATGAAAAGTTCTGAATTGCCAGATACTACCTTACTGGTTGATGGTATACATAAAAGAAGGTATGAAAGTATTAGGCTCCAAAATCGACTACTAGTATACTGTAGTGCCCCCAAAAGTTCAACAGGCATGCCTCATTCCATTTTCAGAGATATCTTGATTGGAGCTTTATAACAGTCTCCTTTTAAAGTTTTTTTTTCAAACTCATGTCTTTATTCAATCATTCAATTCAAATTGAACTTTTTTAAAATACTTTATTTTGTTTTCAATATGAATGTAATGATATCAGACAGCTTGATTTTTCTAATACTTTGAATAATGAAATAAAATGTGTGACATTCTGACAATTACTTTAAGACCTAATTCAAACAATGTTAGACTTTGAACAGTTTATCAGTGTGAGATCACATTGCAGAGTATGTGTCAATGTAATTTCAAACAACATTTAGAATAATCATTAGCTAAACTTTGAGTAGCTTATCTTCTGAATAAATAAAACATTTAAGCATATTTTCAACAGGTTGAATAGCTTCATGGTGTAATGGTTGTGTGTTATGTGAGTTGACCTTTGTTTCAGCTGTTTGTGTTTGGTTTCAATTGCCAGTTTGCAATGTATTTGCTTGGAGGAAGAAAAGGTATTTGGATAACAGAGCTTTTTTTTTAATTACATATGCATGGTTGATTTCTTTAATGTGTCATTAGGCAGTTATAGGGCGCTTTGATATACAGAACAAGTGTTCTGATGGAAAAAAGTCCTGCTTGACCCTAATCATTTAGTAATATGATCCAGAATTCAGAAAGGGGAGCTCCTCTTGGTGGAAAAATCAATCAGGTCCAATGACATTATCAAGCAAGGCGATACATTTTATATCTAGCCAGAATTTCTCAGATTTCAGCATGTATAAATCGGAATCATGGGGAAGTGGTTCTGACCATAGTCTTTCAAAAATGAGGGTTGGCAGTTTGAATCTCACCATGGCTGGGTGCCACAAACCCACATGCTGGAATGCCCGGGGCAACAAAATTGATCCATCGGGCAAGTAAATGATATTGTCACTTGCCCAATTGGGCAAGTAATGGTTTTGAAATCAAAGAGTATAAACTACTGACTGTCAGTGAATTTGTTGTGAGAATCTATTTCCAAGATGTATTTTCATTCGCTTTTATGTTATGGGCAACAGATAATGATGTTTGGACAAGTGACTTGGAAAACCACTTGGCCCGTTGGGCAAGTAGTCCAAAAATTCTAATTTAGCAGCCTGTATGGTGTCATATTGTGCAGCAAATGATTTTGTAGCAATGTAGGGCACTTGACCCAGATGATATGAATGGGTAGAGATACTGGCAGAATTAT
>BQKZ01008656.1:13453-24876 GCA_036244855.1 Temnopleurus reevesii
AAAGGGAAAGATTTAGAAGTAGAAGGATTAAGCATTTTAAAAACAGATATGATTTAGAGTTATCTGCAACGAACTGAAACAGTATAGCCAGATTTGAGTGAAATCATGGTGTCTTTGTCCGATGGGTGTTACAGGTTCTTACGATCGACCCATCTTGGGAAAGGGAAAGATTTAGAAGTAGAAGGATTAAGCATCTGAAAAACAAATATGAATTGGAGTTATCAGCAACGAACTGGATTACAGTATAACCAGCATTGAGCACGACAGTAATCACGGTGTTTTCACCCGGTGTGTTGTTGAAGTTCCTTACGATCGATCCATCTTGGGAAAAAGGCACAGATTTAGAAGGGAAAGAAAATGAAATTTCTTAAAAAGAGATACGTTTTGGAGTTATCAGTAAAGAATTGATTTACAGTATAACCAGCATTGAGCGCCACGGTAATCACAGTGGGTTGTTAAAGTTTCATGCGATCGAACCCCATCTTTAAATGAGACAAAGATTTAGAAGAGAAGAGTTAACTGGTTATGTGTCTTAAAAACAGATACGGTTTGGAGTTCTCATCAGCAACGAAAGGAGTATTAGTATTTCCTGCAGTCACATTTATTGATGCATTTTGAATGAGAAACAAATTTGGGGAACATTTGAAGACAATGTGTAGCATTGCGATTATGCAATTAAAATCATCGACTTAAGCTTTCTGCATAATGTAATTATATTCACATCGAGCGTTGCGCTCATGGAGCGTACGCCGAACGCCGAACGTCCTACATATTTGTGCGTCTAGGGAGCGTTTTTAATCTTAAAAATGCTAGGCCTACGAAGGTTAAAGGGAAATTACACCCAGACAATAATGTAATGTCAGTAAATGAAGAAAGATCAGATGAACAAACTGTGAAAGTTTGAGCAAAATGAGATAATCCGTTCAAGAATTATGAAATTTCAAAGTTATCATTTCCACTTGTGCGAGGCATCCTTGAATTGGCATGCATATAGCTAATTAGCATAATCTGTGATGTCATACTTGGAGAACTCCTCATTCAGTTTGTATATAAATTTATTGAAAATGGATCAATATCATATTTCAAATGAGGAATCAACACCGTTGTAGGTGCCAATTCCCGAACAGTTCATTAATTCACACCTACAGGGATCCTGATAACCGTTTCCAGACGCTCTCATCACCTTCATGCACACATCGATACATCACCATTGTCTATACATGGGCACACAACATGAATTGAGGCGTATACAACAGTTTGCTTACGTTGAAACGAAATCCTTTTAATCTTGTCCTCCTTTTGATTCAGATGTACAATGTTCGTCAACAATGGTTAATTACGAGTGTTGCAATTACAATCAATGTTCAATTTTGATGCACGATATAACTTTGAGGTTGAATTTCGAGGTTTTAAGTGTGATTTCGAGGTTGAAAAACGGTAAGATCGTTGCGTCCCTCTCAGATAAGACCACCATACAACGTGACTGATTTCCTGATTTTCGTTCGGTCTTGTTTTGACATGAAATCAGCGAACCGAAATTTAGCCGACCGGTAAGTCACAAGAGGGCGCCAGAGCACTTTGTCAATGGACAACTTGCAGTAACATTCCGGCCCCTTAATTTTTAAAAACCTGTCCTTTAAAAATTACCAAATCTGAAATCAACTCAGTGTTCCTACCATTTCTCAGCCTCAACTATTTTCTTTCATAATGTATTCAATTATTTTTCACCAATTACTGTCTGTACCTTTAACTTGAACTTATGAATGAATAAACTGCATAATCAACAGTCTACTTGTGTATTTGAACCTTTCTTATCGATATCAACTCAAAACAGCTAACTTAGCTTGAACAAACTTAATTCTAAAACAACTCAAGCTACAGACCATACAGTATAACTCCTTTAATAAAAAATCCCCTGTATAACAAGATCCGCCAACTGTAGAACTACTCAGCTGGTTAAAACCGTCAAACTACGAAGTTACATACTTGTAACTCATCCTTGACCAAAATTAAATAAACAAAACCTTGAAGCCTTCCAAGGCTAAAGAAACCCTATTATAACAAACCCTTTGGGTTCAATGACAAAAAATCAGCATGTTAACCAAACACTGCATTATACACAACTTAACACATAAGTCACATAAACCTTGAGTGACACTCTAGTTATTTGAGCTTAAAAATTTCTTGAGTTCTTAAACCTTCAACTGATTCATAAAATTGTTATGATCTAGATAAACTGACTCTCTCTGAAGAAGAATACAGACAAAAACACAACAAGCCAATGCTGCTATGACTTATACATGTACATAATTAACATTACAGTGGAGACCCATCATAATGAAGTCACTTATAAAAACATCCTGAATCATCTTACCATGAGATGATCAGTCTAAACCCTTTGAATTTGTATTTTTCCTTGTCTTAAACCTGATACAAAATACTGACATAACTATAAAAATATATCCATGGTCGAAGGACTTCTATAAAAATCTTCATCAAATGAGCTTCCACTGTACTATGATTGCCAGCCTTGCAAGTGACTAAAAGAGTATTTAGCCATTTAACTTCCTATCCCTTTGATATCAAATAGTTATGCAATCAGTCAGATTGCCACAAAATCATTTAGGGATAAATGTATTTGCAATACACAACTGTAAACGTTCTGAAATGATTTATCCAGTTGACCAAAGTCTGCCAAAATATGCAGACCTATGATTCTTGCACAGGTTTAACTCAGGATATTCCTTAACCTTGCAAGACCTCGGTCACTGGTTCAATTTAAATGTCTGTTGTACATGAATCTAGTTCTCTCAAAACCTAACATGCATCTCGGTTTAAAACTGTAAAAGCTGAGAGATGCATTAAATGTGTCCATTAGCACAATATCATGGATAATCAGCTTAATACCATGCTGATTAAGCTTTCAATATTTTGTCCTTTGCAGAGTTATTAGTTACCGTCAATGTTCTAAGCTTGGCAGTCGGCATCCTGTTTATTTGGATCCAATATGTCTCCTCCTTGATCCTTTTTTTCCTCTCTTCAAAACTGGAATTGCTCCGAAATGCCACTATTTATAGTATACTAACATTTGATGCCTCTTCACGAAGCATATAGGGCGGCGCTAGGCTCGCACCCTTACCTAATACCACAGTGAGTGCAAAACCTGCACCCTTAACCTTTTCTCAGAGTGGCAACACTCAAACTTTGAACAAACTTAACTATAAACTTAGACTGGCTTTATAAGCTTCCTTGTATAATGTGGCAAATTTGTCGTCCATCATTTTAAGTAGTATTAATTCGCTGTAGTAGTCATCTCTTCTCTTGGCGACCGCGAAATATGCGAAATACTACCGCGAACTCCTTTCCTTTGTTGCTAATAGCGAGCTGGAACATTTTACTTCCATTTCTAAGATCTGCGTTCGATTCATTGAGCTTGCCCTATATTTATCCTATTAAACCTTTGTCATAATCCATCTGAGAGCAAGAGGAGGCGCTAGGCTCGCACCTCTAAAACTTTCCTATTTCATTTGCCAGAAAGGCAATACTAGGCATCCTATTCAAATAATAAGAGCTCTTCTTTAATCTTCCTACATATCTCATGTGAAGTTCTGTGCAACAATTTACTGCTAGTAGTACTACATTATATGCATCATACACCTTAAGCACCTACCTACCATCTCCTCTGATGTTTGGATAAAAGGCACCTTAATAGAATTATAATAGCCTCACACATAACTGGTAATACAGTGTTTCATTCAGTGTAACACTAATTAAATTAACAGCAAAAGGTACATGTACATTAAAAATATAGATTCCCTCTCTCTCAATTTGCATTTCCAAAAAACCAAACACAGGTTATCTAGATTTTCTAAACCTTACAAATACAAGGAGATTATCTAAAATGTAAACATTCATACATGAGTAATGAATTAAGAAAATGTGCAATGCCCAGATTGAGAAATAAGTGTAGATACCCCCAAAATTGAATTTACTAATTTAATTCATAATCTTAATTTGAAATGAGTGCAGACTGTGAGACTCACAATGGGAGAACCCAACAAGCAATGTAGATACATACCTGTGCCGAAATTCTTGTTATAGATCCTGAAGTAAAATTAAGTGGAATTTGTATACAATTTTTTTTGCAATCACACAATTTCACTTACCTGAATTAATAAGTAGTACTGAGCTTGAAGGAACCTGCATAGACTCATATAAACACCAATTTATCAAACCTTCAAATTCCCCCTTTCTGGGAATCTCATTGTATCTTCAATATACAACTTAGCAAATCGATTCACATATCACCTTCCAAAATAAGACACAACTTTGTGATAGGGCGAGAGTATCTTCCTTGCTTGGTTTTCACTTCAACACGGCGGACCGCTCCCTGGTCGTCCGGAGTTACTGCTACAATCACCCCAAGTGGCCAGCAATTGCGTGGCACTGTCTCATCCACCACTAACACTACATCACCCACCTGCACATTCCGCTCTGACTCCACCCACTTCTGCCGGGCTTGCAGCTGTGGCAGATATTCTCGAAGCCATCGTCGCCAGAATATATCTGCAAGGTATTGCACTTGTCTCCATCTACGACGGGCATAATTGTCAGTCTGCCTGCTAATCGTTGGTGGAAGCTGGGGTTTAGCCTTCAATGTCAGTAGCTGGTTGGGCGTGAGTGCATCCAAATCATTTGTGTCATTAGACACTCTGGTGATCGGTCTTCCATTGACTATGCTTTCTGCTTCACAGAAAAATGTCTGCAGACTTTCATCACTCAAGCTCTGCTCCTTTGTCAGGAAGTAGAGTATCTGACGGATAGTCCTAATTTGGCGCTCCCATACTCCACCATGATGAGACCCTCCTGGAGGGTTGAACGACCACTTAATGTTCCTTTGGAGCATGGCATCATGAATCTGGACCTGGTTCCATTTCTCGATTTCTGTCCGGAGCTCCTTTTCCGCCCCAACCAAATTGGTTCCATTGTCAGATCTCATCTCATCGACAGCTCCCCTACGCGCTATAAACCTCCGAATAGCTGCAATACAGGAATCTGTATCCAAAGAGTCTGCCTTCTCAATGTGCACGGCACGTATAGCAAGGCAAGTGAACACCACACCATACCTCTTCACCATGGACCTTCCTCTTTTCACCGCAATTGGTCCAAAATAATCTACCCCGACACGGGAGAAGGGGGGATCATCTGGTTTCAGCCTGTCTTCAGGCAAATCTGCCATCCTTTGCTCCATTATCTTAGCACGCTGACGCTTGCATAAAATACACCTTCCAATGGTATTCCTTACTGCTGCATTAGCTCCAAGCAAGTAATACCTCTGATGGAGCTCGGCTAGGACATAGTTTCTCCCACAATGCCCTAGTTTACCATGAATATCTCTCAATATGAGTTCCGTCACATGATTCTTCCTGGGAAGAATTATAGGGTTCTTTGCCTCAGCGGACAACCTTGACTTGTTCAGCCTGCCTCCGACTCGTAGCAGCTTCCCATCATATACAGGATCCAGCCTGTAGATGGGGCTCGACCTTTTCACTCCACATCCTTTCCTGAGCCTTTGATTGTCAGCATGTTCTTGCTCCTTCAACCTGGCAATCTCTTCAGAAAAGGCCTTGTACTGTGCATGGGACAGTATGATCTGCTCAGAGTACTGCAATTCCTCTAAGGAGAGCAAAGGTGAGGGTTCTGGCCATTCCTCTCCCTTCACTTTGGCCTTCAAGATCCTCTTGAGTCTTAGAAGCCAGGCCACGGCCTTTTTCAGGCGGTTCCAACTGGAGTAGTGATTTATCACTCTCTCCATAACATCAATCACGCCCATCTCATGATTTGTTTCCTGCTTTACAGCTCCTGCTAAGCAGGCCTTCTTGACTTCTAATGATTCTTCCTCGCTAGCTTGTCTGTCGGGAATCCTGGGCCACTCTTCCTGTGATTTCTGCAGAAACGCTGGTCCTGACTTCCAATCCTCTTTGACCAGTAGTTCAGGAACTTTCAGTCCTCTTGAACAAGCATCGGCTGGATTCAGCTGAGTATTAACATAATGCCACTGGTCTACACTGGATCCATCATGGATCACGGCTAGTCTATTGGCCACAAAGGTTTGGAACCTTACGGTTTCATTGCTGATGTACCGTAAGACGGTCATGCTATCAGTCCAGAAGAAGGTCTCCTCGATGGGAATATCCAGTTCCCTCTTCAACATTCGATCCAACTTTACGGCCACACAAGCTGCAGTAAGCTCCATTCTCGGAATTGTAACCATCTTGATAGGAGCTACTCTTGATTTGCTCATGAGAAATGAGCATCTGACCTCTCCTTGATCATTGACCATTCTCAAGTATGAGACTACCCCATACCCTACCTCGCTCGCATCAGAAAAATGGTGGATTGAAACCGACTCGGTCTGACTATATCCTTCGGGCCTCAAGCATCTCTCGATGTTGAAACTACCTAACATTGGCAAATCCTCTAGCCAACCCTGCCATTTGCCACATGTGCTCTGGGGAATTTCATCATCCCAGCCAACATTCTGTCTACACAGCTCTTGCAGAAACTGTTTCGCAACCAGGATGACCGGCGAAACAAAGCCCATAGGATCATAGACCGAGCTCACAATCGACAACACACCACGTTTGGTAGGAGGGCGGTCCTTGATGGCTATGTGAAACCCGAAGGTGTCCGTCTCAGCACACCAGAGGACCCCTAATACCTTCTCATGAGGTAGCTTGTCAATTTCGAAATCAAGCTTCTGAACTCCACTGGCTCTTTCTTCATTGGGAATTGAGTGCAAGACCCTCTTTTCATTGCACATGAACTTGTGAA
The DNA here is from genome assembly GCA_036244855.1 of Temnopleurus reevesii. NCBI lineage: Eukaryota > Metazoa > Echinodermata > Echinoidea > Temnopleuroida > Temnopleuridae > Temnopleurus > Temnopleurus reevesii. The sequence goes on from BQKZ01008656.1 coordinate 20,288, forward strand.
GGTGAAAACCTCCCTTTGCCAAGGTGCTTTGTAGATCAGCTGACAAGCCTATTGCCTCATCTACCGTAGCTGTAGAGAACAAACAGTCATCCACGTAGAAGTTTTTCTGAATCACCTCAGCAGTCTGACCATGTCCATACTCTTTCCCAGTTTGCTTCAAGGCAAAATTCGCGCAGGATGGTGACGAGGTCGCACCAAACACATGTACGGTCATGCGATACTCTCGGACTTCCTTCATGCTGTCATCTCCAAACCACAAGAATCTCAGTAGGTCCCTATCCTTCACTGGCACGTGGACCTGGCTGAACATCGCCTCTATGTCAGCCATGACAGCAACACAGCCTTGCCTGAACCTGGTCAAGACACCCACCAACCTGTTTGTTAAATCCGGCCCCTGTAGAAGATTTTGGTTGAGGGACTGGCCTTTGAAGGAGGCTCCACAATCATACACAACACGTATCTTCCTTTTCTGAGGATGGTACACACCATGATGGGGCAGGTACCATTTCTTTCCATCCTTTCTCTCTAGTTCTTCCGCAGGGACTCGCTCCGCGTATCCCTTGGATATTGTTTGAGACATGAATTTCTGGTATTCATCCTTGAACGCAGGTTGCTTCTTGAATCTTCTCTGGAGATGAGACAACCGGTGCATGGCCTGAGGCCTGTTGTCAGCAAAGGTCACAGTTTGATTCTTCAGAGGTAGGCCAATTTCATAATGGCTATCAGTCTGACGTATGGAGGCCTCAACAGCTCTAACAAACTTCTGATCCTGCACGGATTTCTCAGGAACGTCCTCAGCATGGCTTTCTACAAAGTCCTGGTTGTAAAGCTCCTGCAATTGTGAGCTTACATCACGGCGTACATTGATTCTGTACGAAACCCTTTGGCCACCTGATGGTTTCTCCAGTCCATAGACCATCCAGCCTAACCTTGTACGTTGTGCGAAAGGACCATCCCCCTGGCTGTTAATAACTTCAACAGGCTCCATACTGGCCTTCGAATCATTGCCGATGAGGATGTCGACCTCGGCATCTTCCTCAATCTGTGGAATCTGGACTTCAGACAAATATGACCATTCATGCAGCTCCACTGTAGTTGGTGCGTCCTTCCTATCTCCAGGAATTTCCTTAGAGGTGAATACCTCTTTCAAAGGAATAAACTCATCCTTTCCATAACCTGAGACCTCCAAGTCCCTCAGTGATCTCGACTTCAGATTCGACTGACTGGTCAGGGTCTCCAAATCCAGCACAACATGCCTCCCCTTGGCCTGGAGCTTGCTTGCAAGGCTTTCAGTGATAAACGTGCCATTACTGCCGCTGTCGATGAATGCATAGGTGTGAACCTGCATTCCACTTGCTGTTGATTTTACTGTAACTGGAATAATAGCAGGGAGTGACTCGTTTCCATGGCTTATGCTGGTCATCGACTTCAGTTTGCTTCTTTCGCCATCATCTTCACCCGCTTCTTCCACCTCCTTGCCTGACTGTTCTGTACCGTCCTCCTTTTGTCTTTCCTTTGTCCTCTCCCTATGAAGGACAGTGGGGTGAGATCCCTTGCAAGTGTTGCAAACTTTCCTCTGTTTGCAATCCTTAGAGCGGTGAGACGGAAACAAGCAGCCAAAGCATAATCCTTTTTTCATGCAGAAGGCGATCTTCTCTTCATGCTTCAGCCCTTGCATCATCCTACATTGGTCTGTGGTATGGTTAGTCTTGTGGCAATATGCACAAGCTGACGGCGACACCTCCGCCTTATTTGTTGCAACCCCTTGCTTGTGTTGGATGGGTCCTTTCCGGCCCTGTAGATCACTAGTAGGCTCCTTTTTGGTGCCGCTCAGGTTCCCGAAGACGGGGTTGTTGGCGATGCGGGCCTGAGTTGTAATAAACTTCACACAGTCATCGAATGTGATCTCCATATTCGAGTGCCATAACTGGTCAGCGAGACAGCGCCACCTTTCTCTCATTCGGTACGGAAGTTTGGACACAACCAACTTCAGGTTTGTTGTGTGATTAATTTCGGATGTGAGGCTCATGTCCTTGGCTAAGTTGCTTAGTTGCACCACAAATTGTGCATACTCATGAAGAGCCTTAGCATCCTCGTTCTTTATGCTGGGCCAAGAGGCCGCCTTGGTAAGCAACTGGTCTAGCACCAAGTGCTTGTTCCCATACTTCTCATTGAGAAGTGCCCTGGCTTTAATATATGCCTCATCAGGGTCACCATACAGGCACGATTTAACCAGCAAATTTGCCTCATTTCTAGTATATTGTTCCAGATAATAGAGCCTATCTTGGCTGTTACTCGTTTTGGATTCGATCGCGTGCTCAAAGGATCTAATAAAAGCCCTGAATTCCATTGGATTTCCTCCAAAGGGCTTGACCTGGGTAGGGGGCAACGATGCCTTGATGTTGCAATCCACTAACATATTAAGCAGCTCATGCTCTGAAGCATTATTTTGACTGCTGGGCAAGCGCATCGGTTTGGTACCTACCAATGATGGGGGTTTCGATTTTGTACTTTCATAAACCGCCGCCTTTGCTTGAGCTGCTGCCAACTCGGCTTCCATTTGGAGCTTCTCTTTTCTTCTCCTCAAATTTTCTTCTTCCATCTCCAACTCATGCTTCAATTTCAGATGCTTTAGTTTGGCCTGCAGCTCGGCCATCGTGGCCGCATTGTCTACAGCACTACCAGCGCTGCATTCCGACTCTGCCCCCTTAGGGGCTCCTACCATTGAAGCACTGTCCTCAGGGTTCACAGTGATGTCCTGAATAAGTGGGTTCAAACTAATCCGAGACATGGGTGTGAACCCAGACCAAGCAGCGGCGTCTTCAAAATCTTGAAACATCCTTAATCTGGAGGCTACAGCGGTTACCCAATGGTTAAAACTAGGCACAATGTATGCACATTGATTCAAGTTCTTGGGTTTGAAAAACCAAGTTCAAAATGTTTACTTACCCTTTGTGTATTTATTCTGCATACAAAAATTGTTTATCATTCATTCAATAACGAGGCCAAAGTCTGAAAATATACTTACCTAAATTCCAAGAAGTTGGCTTTATTGGTTTGCATCAACCTAATACTTGCTAAATTCTCCAATCATAGAAACACAGTCTGCACCATTCATATGTATAAATGTAATGACAGCTAAAATGTTTACTAGTTCACCAAAATCAAATTCAAGTTATAAATACCAGCACCTATAAGCAAAATCAGGGAAAAGCACAATGTAATTCAGTAATTATTCCTAAAATTTACCAAACCAGAGTATCTGCATTAGTTTCCTAAGAAAACAAATCGAGAGAGAGAGAAACTATTAACAAAGTGGTCCGAGGACCACTGGTCTCGCCTGATTTCGCGATCGCGACTGAAACACATGTATCATAAAGGGCTGGAGGCCATATCCCTTGACCTTTAACCTTTAGATGACCTTACACCTGAACACCAACATCACCCTATCCCAAATCTGGCATGCCCGATGCCCAATAACCTGTACCAACAATAGACAATAATTGGGACTACATAGACAAAAACCCTTTAAATTTGCAACGGACTATACCGGACTAACACCAAAGTAGCACGTCACCCATGACCCGTCCACAATGTCAATCAGACGAGACAAATTTCAAGTTTACCTTGGCTACACCTTGTATTATATCCTGAGGCTTTATATGACCTTACATCTAATACATGTTTATGTAAATCCAATCCCCTAACACTAAACTAGATTTTGACCAGAGGAGAAGGTGAAATGTAGTCTGCACTAGTACACATTCACTGCAGGAGTAGGCTAATGATGCAATAAGGACTAAAAAAGGAGTCTATCAACTTCACATTCATCTATTTGCGAAGAGCCTTATAAATGCTGTAAGTGTAAACCTATCTATCTATTTTTTTTTTTTTTTTTTAATGATCAAATACCATATCGATAATCAGGTAACAATTATAAACCTATCCAACTATTCCACTAACAAGCCCACCGGCACCATCACAGGCTCGTCCAAGACAGGAGGCGGAGCATCATCATAATGATCATCCTTCAACAAGAGCCCAACTTGTCTCCAAGATGTCATCACTGAGAACTGGCGGCTCACCAGGCACCAAGACCGGCAGGGTCGACCCATATGGATGCTGCCTGAGTTCAACGCAGATGGCTTCTTCTCACCAACTAGGGCGTTTTCAAGGCAATTAAGTTTTTCACCTGGTGAGGACAATCAGCTACGGCAATCACGTTTTTCAAGTTTTTTCTACTGGTGGAGTCAACGGCAATCACGTTTTTCAAGTTTTTCAAGTTGTGGAGTCAACAGCAATCACGTTTTTCAAGTTTTTCAACTGGTGGAGTCAACGGCAATCGCGTTTTTCAACTGATGTAGGTGCCAATTCCCGAACAGTTCATTAATTCACACCTACAGGGATCCTGATAACCGTTTCCAGACGCTCTCATCACCTTCATGCACACATCGATACATCACCATTGTCTATACATGGGCACACAACATGAATTGAGGCGTATACAACAGTTTGCTTACGTTGAAACGAAATCCTTTTAATCTTGTCCTCCTTTTGATTCAGATGTACAATGTTCGTCAACAATGGTT
>BQKZ01008657.1:12585-31501 GCA_036244855.1 Temnopleurus reevesii
CTGCGGTCATTTCCCAGTCTGACATGCTTTTACGACCCGACATACATCTAAGACAAATTTGTCCGTGTCAATTCATCTCAAAAGCACATTCCTGTATTTGAAGGAAGGGGAAGGGGGGGGCGGCTCGTACCCCAAGTGCCCCCACACGTTTGCCGCATGATGTAGACATAAGCGTGCACTGCAGTTTCCCGCTGACAGGTCATTGTGAAATCACTTATCTTTATAATTATATCGAAACAATGAACTAATGAATCATGCAATTTATTTCAAATGTTTTTCTGAATATAGCACAGGCTGAATGGTCTCGATTTGTAGTAATGCCCCGGTTACACAGGACTCCGGAAGCAACAAGATTCCACACGACCATTTGTTAATTTAGTTAACTGCTTCCAAACAAAGGGTCATGTTGCTTCCGGGGCTCTATGTGACCAGCGCTTAAGATTTTCGGCAATGAAAGCCATTGCCTTTATTGCAATCATGAACCCATGTTTCAGATTTTCATTTATCTTATATCTATAGGGAAATGGAGTGACGGCAGGTAACTGAACGCGATGACTAAGCGTGTCGAATCTTAAAGGTAATAAGAAGGGTTTTTTTTCTATAACGTGTACACATTTGCATTAAAAACAACACACAAATGGTATATACGAAGGGAATGGATAAAATATAGAGCGAATACAAATGTGGGGAAATTAACCAATGCCAAAGGCCTTCCGAGGTTCTCTCCTATAAGATCACATCGGGCTATTTATACAGCCCCGCCGATAGATGGCCCTACCCCCATTCCGACCCCAAACAGTGTGCTTTTGCAAGAATTTTTTTAAATTGTAATTTGAGTGGCAAGTTTCCCCCCCAATTTACCTTTCTGCATACAATGGCTACGGACCCGTTATTAAAGACATTGTCGCACAACAACATTTTTTTTTACATTATTATGAAAAAAAAACGATACAAAAAGAATGAAATTATACAGGCACTATCATGATATCTATGAAAATGAAATCAATCGTTCACGGTCCTGTTATTATTACAGTGTGCCTATGCAGGTGATAATTAAAACTTATTATAATTATTTATTTTGAAGCTTAATATTTTCACAGCTTAGTTTATCGACATCATTAACCATTATGGTAGCATTTAGAATCGTGCAGTTGATGTTTTCAAATTAAAACAATGAGCAATATCGTAACTTTTGATTTTGCACTCAAATTTGCACAACGCGTGGTCATCTTTCACCAACACAACTGACCTAGCAACATGGGGAATAGCCATCAATAAACAATCCGTAGAGCACTTCTTGAAATATTTCTATCAACTTGGTACTAATTAGGCGGTGACTACTTGTAAATGAAAGCAATAATTGACCGGTTAAATAATAGATTCACAATTATGTGCATGTCTTACCAGCGACAGTAGTTATTAGTCAACCCGTCTATATTGAAAAGTATAGTTACAACTCAAGTAAATGAAAGCAAAAGTGGGTTTCTTATGGAGTACATGGACCCCATAACAAAAATGTGATCATATATTGAACTAAAATAAGCTTGATTAACCATTTTCTTTAGCGATTGATAGTAAACTTTGTTACTAGTCTTAGGGGGTGTTGTTCAAAAGTTGCAATTTGTCGCAAGTTGCAGTTGATCGGAACTTGCCAATCAGAATCGTTGTTTCATGCGCGTCTTGTTAATGCGCATACCATGTGCGAATGAAAATGCGCCTTACAATTGGCAAAGTTGCAGTTGATTATGAACAACATCCTTTAGTCTTAAATTTCATGCATCGAATATTCAAGTAAGGAAAATGTATATTACAAATATATTTATCAATTTTGTTTTGTTCATTGCAGATTCGGCAAATCACGACGTCTACCCATGGAGATAATTAAATTGACAGATTCTACCCATTACATAACGTACTGCGGCATTTTAATGTCAATAATTTCATGTCCAACATGCTATTGTCTGGTTGTGAATTTGTATTAAATACCATAGCATACAATGCAATTTTATTAGTGTCTAGTAATTTGTGCAGATTCCCGTATAGTTTTAGAGTATGATGGGGTTACATTAATTCGTATCCTTTTTCTAGAGCATTTTTGGATCGTGGTACTTAGCACAATATATCTCCTAACATATAAAATTATTTTTTAAAATCTTGGCACGAAATGAAACTAGATATTTTAGGCTTCAAATATTTCCAAAAATAAAATTAATCCACGAAAGAATCACGGAGATATCGCGATATCAAAATTCGATTGACGAAACGATCGCATCGCTCCATGCTGGAAAATGGCGAGAATTGTCAACAAACTGTGTCATATTAATTCGTAGGCCCCGTTTTGAACAAGATTTACCATAAAATTGCTTCCATCTAAGATGCAAAATTTACAGTAGCTTGACCACAAAATATCAAGGAATCGAATGGTATGTCTGCTTACTTACAAATTTGATGATTTCTGTCTGAAAATTGGAAGGATTCACTTCAGTGTCGCGAGACCCGTGTTTTTCTGCAAATGCAAGCAAATCTTCCGATCTTTTGGCAATATTTTCATTGTTTTGGGTCCTTTTGCTAAGAAAATTTCCAATTTAGGCAAATAAACAACGCTCTTTACGATGTCAGATTTGTAATATTTCATCGATTTTGTAGAGATTCATGAGATGTACGAATTAATATGATGCGCGAATTAATGTGACAGCACCATACATGTTGACGAGCAGTATAGGCACCGGTGGTACTACTGGGTGTCAGAAAAAAAACCTTTACAATTATGACATGGCTATTACCAAGTAATACAATTACATGCAGTTTCTTGGCAATTTATGGAAACGTAACTTAAACTTTGATAGACACGAGGGCCCCCATAACAAAGGTTTGCGATTAATTGTTGTTCGATTTTGCGATCAGTTGCAAACTTTAGTACATGATTTGCCATAGACTTGCGATTGATATCAATCGCAAACCTTTAATTTACGGGGCCCAGGATACTCGAAAATGATTCATGCATAAGTGAGCAATGCTCAGTCCTTTTTAAAGGGGAACCAACCCATGGAATTATAGTGCTCTCATTGAATGAAGAAAAATCATATGAACAAACTAAAAATTTGAGCAAAATCTGACTAAACGTTCAAAAGTTATCTGATGGGCATCAGCAACATCACCTGAATCCGTGACGTCATGTCTGACAACGCCTCCTTCACTCTGTATACAAAATTTCACAAGTTCTTTTTCTGAAAAGTCGACATGTTGGTTTTCCGATTGCGTATAGCATTCATTTTTTCGATCCTATGTACAACGTGAATGAGGTTGTCCGTCACATTCCGTCGATGTTGCCGATCGTCATTTTTCGGTGGATTTGGAAATGTATAAATTTTGCAGAGCTAATCATTCTTCATGAATGAGAACGCGACAATCCCAGGGGTTTGTTTCCCTTTCAGAAACTTGGTTGCGCCACTGTTCAGTACGGTGTCCCTGTTTTAACTCCCGCTCTCGTTGGACACCAAATCCCTGAGCGGTGTTTCACCTAGTCGTTCTTAAAGGAGAATCACAAAGACATTATCAAGCCTGGAACGTGCGGGTTTGACGAATGAAATGCGAACGGAATGCGAAAAGTGATTGGTATTGTGAGGTCAAAAAAGGGAAAACATTTCGAGCACGAATGAAAAACAAATTGGACGAACCAAACAACTTCCACTGAAGCCTTCGAAAGGGTTATATGCACACAAAAGAAAGTATTTCCCCGATTTATACGGTGTATTCCTGTTCAACATTACTCAGAAGAATAAGAGGAAGGAATTTCCTTATGTGTACATAATAGAGCTATGTATCCACAACACACTGCTTGAAATGATTCAGTAAATAGACATGTCCAATGAAGGAAATGTTACAATAACAACCTGACTCCTTGAGTGTGGCAATTATGTTCTCAGATATAAAAGGCATAAGAAACAAAGGAAAGAATGAGCGAGCGTACAATTTGATTTACGACAACAATGCACTTGCACCTTACTTACAATAGCGTTTGCCGTCTGTAGTATTTTGGATAGCTTTAGAGGACAAAAAAGTAAATACATAAAATAGTTCAAAGCATGTAGAGGAAGACAGTTTGCCCTCTACATTATGCTGGGTGGTTCCTTCTGCAAGTGTACTCTCCTTGACGTCATGAAGTAAATAACACGAAATAACTCGAAATAACTCTAAGGATTCCGAAACCGAAATGCAAAAAACAAGCCCTAAAGTCAGGTTTTTGTTTTACATGATCGAATTTGATATAAAACAGTTCTTTCAAGATTTTATCCACATAATCACCTTTTCGTACATGTAAAATATGTTGTATTCGTGATTTCCCTCGTGGTTCTTTAAGGCCCTGGTCACATAGGGCTCCGGAAGCAACACGACTCTTTGTTCGGAAGCAGTTAACTGTGAATTAAAGAGTCGTGTTGAATCGTGTTGCTTCCGGGGTCTTATGTGACTGGGGCCTCGAGTTATTCGCGATTTTATAAATGACTGGAGTCTGTTAACATGTGTAGTACGCATGCGATTGTCAATCATTCAGCACAAGAAGTGATAGCAGTCGTTCGTAAACTCGTTCGTAACTTGGTGAAACACCGCCCTGGGGTACAAGAAGTTACAGGACAAACGATTTTCCCCTCGATGCATTGAGTTAGGAAAGATCAATAGGCGGGTTTACTTATACATTCAAATTTATGTGCGTTTAACGTACTTACGTGGTATTCTATAGACCGGTTGATAACAATAAGACTACAATAATTGGAATCCAGTTTGCATACATTACTTGTTGCTATGTCGGGCAAGCCTCGTGCAAGTTTTCTGGTTGTCAAGAACAACCTTTGTGTTAGAGGTATGCATAAAATTTGCATCTATTAGTAAACCCGCCTAATCTAAAAAAATGGCGCTAACTACTTTTCAAGCACTTTATAGGAATGAGAATTATTCACTCGGACATGAATCATTTTCATCAATGTTTCCGTCAAATAAACGTTTGGTTTTGAGGTTTTGCGTAGATTCCAACAAAGCTACTATAATTGCACTATTCTCACAGTGAGCAGAAGGGACAAATGCTTTTGGACAAATTTAACAACTTCATTCAATCATTCACAATAGTAAGATACATTTAAAATATAATTTTCTCCCTCTTATACTAAAATGTGAAACGGGCGTCGCCAAATGAATACTGAGGTGACCTACTTTTATGAATAGAGGTCTGTTTACTTTGTCCAAAATCGTTTGTTCCACATGCTCAATTTCTTTATCTAGCCATTTAAAGTCCTCGGCTTGACCGAATTCGCACATGCCTACACTATGCCTCAATCGAGAACGAAGTTGACGGAGAATACAGGTACAGATGATTGAAAATTACATTCAACTTCGCTATTACACAAATTCATGTTAAAACTTTTTGTCCACCCCCTCCCAAACACGGCCGGGATCAATAACTTTGCGGGTGAGGAAAAACTTGATGACGACATGTTGTGTGCCACTGTATTGATTCACTTCAGTGATTTACACAGTTTACTTATGTATATGACAAAAATAGTCCCTACATTGATACACAAGATCGACAAGAACACAAACATTAAAGCTCGTATGAGTCTGAAAATTGAAGATGGATCAGTTCAGATAATGAAAGATTTGGTATAATTAACATTTATGATACTCCGTCAAATAAAATTCCTTAAAAAAGGTGATTTAAATTGTAAATTTGATTTTCACTCTTGAAACGAACCGTCATAATTTATTCAGGGCAGAAATAACAGAGCAAGATAATCTGTTAAGAATGTAAAGTAAATATTGAAGCGATCGTGATGAATAGCGCTGACAAGCATGACAAGTGGGGAATGAAAAGAATTCCTATAGGATTTAGGAAGCACAGATTCAATGAACAATGGTAGTGCTGATTGGGGAATACATTAGCGATACCGGCAAATTCTGTTGAAAAGTTATCGCACTATTAGGTGTTTTCGGCCTCTTTATGCAATATAATTGATAGGATGTGCATAAAACTATATCCAGGTATATCTTTCATTAATTATCTAAGCACATCATACATAATTTGTAATTGGATACAGGTTCTTGATAACTTATAGGCGATTTTATGCATCGATGTAAGATCTATTTTTGTCAGGTACATAAGTAAACTGTGTAAATCAATGAAGTGAAACGAGGCAACGGCACACAACATGTCGTCATCACCATTGTGATCACATTTCCACCCCCTGCATTGCTACCATCTTGGGAGGGGGCGGACAAATAATATTTAGTGCTCTTTATTATGGTAATGAGAGAGAATTCGACATTCAATCATCTGTATTTATGCTATATGTATATCAAGCCCTCGATTGAAGCCTGGTTGATTTTACTCAAGCTCTGGTCTTTAAAAGAGCAATTTTTAGACACGATCCAGTGGATGAATAAGTTAGACGAACATGCACGACATTTGAACATATCGGATAATCAAAAGGGGGCTTAAACAACAGAAATCAAAGGAAACACAAATGGAAATCGGCTGGTGTAATAGAAAAGGTGAACAATATAATTCCTGGGCTCTGTAAATGCTTTGGCCTCCATGTCTATGTCTGATGCCACTTAGTGCCAGTAACATCCCGGTCACAGAGAGGCCCGGAAGCAACACGATTCAACACGACTCTGTTGATTCACAGTTAACTGTGAATCAACAAAGAGTCGTGTTGAACCGTGTTGCTTCCGGGACCCTACGTGACCGGGGCTACTACATGGTAAAGCGGGATGAGACATCAAACAACTTTTTAAGATTATGATGCGTAGTACCTTTTAGGGATTTCCAAACTTATTGCGGTAGGTGTGCAGTTTTTATCGCGAACAATTTTCGTGTCACCTCAATGAGAACTCGTGAAGGTGTAGCTAAAAATCTCGAATATACCAACTTATTTGCGGCTTAATTTGACTCATTTCCACATGTTTCCACCTACTGACATTTGTGGCCACCTGCGGCCAATTAAACTATATTTTTGATTATTAGTTTCGGGGGCACTAAGTACGTTCGCTTCCACCCAAATACTGTGAAAATATAACTTGCATGAGTAGGTCAGTGAAAACTTGGTAAGATTCAATCAGCATCACAATTAAACATTCAACATTGTTCGTGTTACGGTGTTAAGCACCAGAGCTATTTCTTAGTTTTCCCATCTGAGTAAATCTTTTGTTTAGGATGCATATCTGTCATGTTTCTGATAGTTTCACCTGTGCGGCATTTCTGAAGATAAATGAGTAAATGTTCTCCTTGTGTTTGACCCTACTTGATGATCCTTTTCAAAACCTCTAGTCTTCAAAGTATCGGATATCACGGTCCCTCGTAAAGGCCTGCAATCGTTTGTTCTCGAAGGGCAATTGGGGAAATAAAAATCGACTGGAAAACGGAAACAGACTAGAATTAGCATCTTGTCGAGGCTCTCAACGCCATGGGACAACAGTACTTCTCATTGTCATCGAACCACCTTGAGCTCTCTCGGCTTGCTACCCGCAAGGTGGCGCTCGCTTCGTTTGCTCTGTCGACGTCGAGGGAATTCCAAAGTCGAGGACCTTGACAAAAGGCTAGACTAGGATACACCGAATGGCATATACATGAGTGAACACGCACACAATGCGAAAAATGTCATTTTTCATATATTAACTATGGTTTTGGTTTAGGAGGAATAACGATCGGAAAGCAATTCTGTAAATTCTGTACATGACCAGACTGTATTCTATTAATTCCTACTCGGTGTAAGAAATTAATAACAATAAAAAAATACATTTTACCCAAAATTGATTTTAAAGACTTGGTCTGAACCAGAAAAATCTTGCTAGGAGTAAAAGAAGAACAATCAGATGAACCGATTTAAAAAAAAAAAGAAGAAAGAATTGAAGTAGATCTGACAAGAAATAAACTTTCGAATATTTCAATGATTTGATTGAGAAGTGGTTTTTCATAAATCACTCTACGGCATGCGTCAGAACACGTGACATTTGGTCACTTTACATCAATGTATAATTGATATCAATGTCATGTATTATGTATATATAATATTTTGTAGTTCATTAGGTATTTATGTTTTTAATTTATCTACAGTCCAATGTTCCTGCTGTTCTATATTCATGTTTTTAATCTCAGGACCATGATGTAAAGCAGTTTTTAACTGATCATGTTATCCTGAATAAATATGTTTAAAAAAGTTAAACAAAAAACAAAAAAAAACAAAAAACAAAAACATGACGTATATCCTGCACTTTTTGTCATAACTTATTTTTTTTTAGAATCCGTTTAAATCAAATGCTCATCTTTTTTAACTTCAAAAGATTGAATCAAATGTATCTGTACCTAAAATATGTTTGCGTTATACTTTGAAAAGGGTTTAAACAATAAGATATAATAGATGATAATGAATTATAAATAAATGCATTATATACGTCATACACACGACCCAACGTTGCCAATTTGCATGAAAAAAAAACCGCGTTGAACCCTTCGTCTGAAATTTATAGCTATCCATTTAACAAATGTTTGTATCGAATGGGGCGTTGTCCGCTAGTAGTCACAGATTCTGCCAAAGTTCCTGATCGCATGGATCCCCATCAGCAGCACCTGATAAAACAGGTTTTACATAATTTCATACGGCTTTTTGCTAATAACTTACAATGGCAATATTTTCCGTAAATATATTATTCCTGTAAACATAGTCTACTTACTTTACCCTCATTCTACCAAGCTGTTTAGAGGGGTGATAGTCGCATATTTGCTCTCCATCGTTTCCCGAGATTGAAAAGAAAAGTTACAATCGCACAACTCGCGAAAAAAATACGCGCTCCTGATTGGTTGAAAATAGAGTTGCGCTAAATTTTCTTACGTGCGTTTAAACGCAACGTTTTATGCAATTAGGCCCTGTGCTGAGTGCAGTACAGTGTCGATGAATTTCTTGCTGAAGGAAATTAACGTCATGGATGGGATTTGATACGCCGACCTTCTAGTTGAGAGATGAGAGTCGAAACCACTACAGCGCGAAGCTTCCATATCACATATCTTCAGACCTTAATCAATCGATCAATCAATCAATCCATATTAATTTTGATGTTGTTTAAATCGATTCTTTGTGTGTTTTTATGTTATATTTATATTAATTTATAGTGTTTGTACATGTACATGTATTTGTATGAGTGGAGGGCTCCGTGAGAGAGCAGTTTCATTACTGAAGCCCTGGTCACATAGGACCCCGGAAGCAACACGATTCACCCCGACTCTTTGTTAATTCACAGTTAGCTGCCTCAGAACAACGAGTCGGGGTGAATCGTGTTGCTTCCGGGGTCCTATGTGACCGGGGCATTAATCGGACTACCCTCTACCCTTGATTTGTTCTTTTTTTTAATTTGTTGTAAATAAAACATGAATAAATGAATAAATAAATAAATTTCACAAGAAAACAGTTTGTTTTACCTTTCTTGAGCAGCACATGAAGGCTCCCGACCGAGTCCCTCTGTAAAGGATTCCATAGACGTCATCAGGGTTATCCGTCGTGAGATCGTACACCTCAGCCATCCCACCAGTCAGGTCCACGAAGGCATCGGCGGCCATACCCCCGGACAGTCCGCTGTAACTCCCGTGCAGCTTGGCGTACGCCTTCTCCACGAGCGACGGCCAGTATTCGCCGTGGTCGCTGGACGTGGCGAACATTGGCCGAACGCCGTGCGACACGGGGAGACGGTCGTCGATCACCACGGTCACCCATCGGCCGAACCGCCAGAACCGGAAGCGGAACATACCGTTGTAGCCTGCACTGAAGCTCTGTCCGTCTGGAACGATCTAGAGAGATTAAAGACATCGTATAATAGTGTTTTCGTTGAAAAAAAAATCTCAACTACCAAATGCTACCAAAATGGTTGACGGTGTACTTTAACTAAGCTGTGAAAAAGTTTGGCTTCGAAATCAACGTTTATTGCTTATATAATGCAAAGCGCCTTGAGCACTCTGCAGAGTGGATACGTGCGCTATATAAATTGCATCTATTATTATTATTATTATTATAAAAAGCTAAAATTAGATTTATGATCTATATATATAGGCACACTGAGCAGGAATACAGCTATAGTGGTACGCTTTATTCAATTTTCATAGAAATCTTGATCGTGCCTGTATAGCTTCCTTCTGCTTTGCATACTTTGTTGATTTTCATCAGTCTTAAGTTAATAAATAACATTGGTTACACATCTTCATTTGAGAATTTTCAAATAACAAAATAATAATGTGTGATAATTTAATCGGGTATGTGTTCTATTTTGAATGAATGTAGAGACACTTCGGTAGAGGGAGAGAGAATAGCGGGATACTTTTTCTTAAACATGATGAAGCTTGCCGCTACGACAATTTAGTCAGCGCTGACTAATCGAATTGAATCGTTGGTTTTAAAGCTCTACTTTGAAAAAAATCTCTAGAATGATTGTCTGTCTCTGCGACATTCATCATGAATAGACCAGTTAAGTGGGCTGAGGTAATAATTGTAGGGTAATATAAAGCTGATCGTATGCATAATCGCACGATAACCCTGAGGTGACATACGCCGATCTTACGATTTTCGTAACGCAGAGTTACAAAACGTTATTTTTTTTAAATCGTACGATCGTGTCCCTTGAACAATATTATATATTGCATCGTAAAATCAGCGCAGGGCAATCCTGCGATAACTATACGATAATCGTGCAAAGACTTTACGATCCTATGAATTGATTGAGAAGCCTTTTTTTGCTCACCTATGAAAATAAACATCGTAGACGACATCGTGCGATCAGCGCAGGGTCATTGTGCGAAGGCCCTGCTTTGATCGTGTGATGTCATCCAAGATGATTTTAAGGGCACCAATCGATTTTGAACAATGAAAATCATCACTCCGCTTCACAAATAAATAAAAGATAAGGAATTAACGCGCGAATGACTACGGATATCGTACGATAATCGTATGCCCCTATATGATGATCGTAGACTGAATGTAAACTGCCTAAACAGCTGCCGAAAGTGGTGACGTGTTTTTCTTTATTAGTTTACGACCCCGAACAAAGCCCGTTCCAATCAAAAGAGGCCTTCAGAAATGCTGGTGTAGCCTTACAGAAATGTGCACTCAAAGCTTAGTTTGGGGACTTCTTCATTCTGCCGGGTGGGGGGCATCACCCATCCACAAGATACACCAATGGAGGTCGAATTTAAGTGTTAATTCTAGGGCTCAGAGTGCTAGTTTTACATTTGAATTAACACTACAAAAGCCCTACATAGCAGGCACTTTCTGAGAAGTCATTGTGCGAGCGTTTCACCTTTTACAGTGTTTACACTAAGCACCTTATTTTTCGTCTTACCCTTCCAATGAGTGTAGGCATCTTGGCGATTGCAGAGAGGGGTGCTAAGAACCAGCAATCTCCCAGGTTTCCTTGGACGACATCTTGACGGCTGAATCCATCGACGACGAGCCGAGGATTGTCACATAGCTCCTGTATGATTGGGAAACGAATGAAATAATGACATAATATGATGAATGTTGATTGGTGACTGGGCGATAAATGGTGCCCAAGAATTTTATTTTTCCATTGCATCGGTCGGTCGGAAAAGGTTTCCTCTAGTTTATCGGTATCTTCGGAACAGATTCTATCTAGAGAATTAAAATCCGAATAGAGTAGAAAAATAAACAAACAAACAAACAAACAAACAAAACAAACAAACAAACAAACTCTTTATGGTCTGAAAACAAAATTTGTATCTCACATGTTCTGTAATTTTACTGTGATACAAAAAAAATAGTAATAAAATAAAAAGAAATAAGTTGGGTGGGGCAATTTTCAGAGAGTCGGTTATGTAGGTCATGGCCATCCAAGCAACTTTTTGCGTTATTACAGTCGATATAGCAAATATACCGTAGTCATTTTCATCAGACATAATGTTTAATGAGCATAAGGTAAAGATGAGAACTATTTACAAAGATCAGGGGCGAGTCAAGGATTTGTCAGAAGAGTTTGGGAAGATGTTTTTCTTTCCAATGCCGATGTGTTTTCTTCATGATAAACCTGAAGTCCCAACTTATTGAAGGATGGGTTAAGAGTTTCTTGCCCACACTATGGTTCCGTTTGCAATGATGATCATGGTGCTGGTGACGTTGGCCACGATGGCAACCGTGGTGATGGTGGTGGTGGTGGTGGTGGTGGTGATGATGATGGCAATGGTGGTAGCGGTCGTGGCAAAAATCACGATGATGGTGATGATAACGATCACGATGATGGGGGTGTTAGTAGTGGTGACAATGATGACGATGATGGTGGTGGGAGTGGTGACGGCGATGATGATGGTAGTAACACATTTTTTTGAAATACACGTATCTTATTTTCATGAAATGGATGCCATAAACACGATATAATCTATTTCCGTAAAATCAAATCGAAACGCTAATTCAATGCTCCTTTGTAATGCAATAGGCGGGTTTACTAATAGATGCAAATTTTATGCATACCTCTAACACAAAGGTTGATCTTGACAACCCTGAAGCTTGCCCGAGGCTTGCCCGACATAGCAACAAGTAATGTATGCAAACTGGATACCAAGTATTGTAGTCTTATTGTCATCAACCGGCCTATGGAATACCGCGTAACCACGTTAAACGCACATAAATTTGAATATATAAGTAAACCCGCCTATTTAAACCAGAACCGCTTGTGATTGATGTGTTCGCACAATCCGATACACTGTGTACAGATATATTGTCCCATGACCCATTTTATTTCACGAAATAGATTATATCGTATTCATATTGTGATTTAAAGGGTGCTTCTGTGTTGCATTACTTTGCACCCTTAAAGGTCCAAAGTTGCCCCTTTTTTCTGAGCGTGCAGAATCATGACTTTACAATTAACTAAAGTCTGAAGCTATCTTTAAAAGAACATAACGTCCGTGTTTTCACGAAGGACGGGAGCCAGAGGGTATTGTGACATAACATGAGTTACATATCCATTGAAACGTTTCATTCGATAGGATCATCTTAACGCAACAATTACCTTTGGCTCCCGTCACTTTGCGAAAACACGGATGATAAATTCAATAAAGCAAACACACTCACATGGGGTCTCTTCCACTGTATATTACTGACATCTCGGGAACCATCGGCATAAATCGATTCAGGCTCGGCTGGAAAATCGGGATCTTCGAACAATCCTTCGCTGTTCATCGACGTGAAGTTATTGACTCGGGTTTCATAATCCTGAAATAGAGAGTTAGAGAGATTTTCGTGTTAAAATTGTGAGGCAGAGAAAAGAGAGAAAGAAGGGGGGAATAACTACCCAAAGGAAAATCATCCCGGAGAGCTACCTCCCTACAACCACCCATGGGGCCTGTAACATAAAAGAGATGCAATTAATCTTGCAACTAATTGCAATAATTGTATTTATGATAAATAATCATTGTAAGTTTAATTACATCTTTTATGTTACAGGCCCCTGGACAATTATCCTCCGAGAAACTTCTACCCCAATGACATCTAGCCCCGAGGACACACAATTACCCTCACGGAAAACGACCCCTACTGACACATCTCTCCTAAGACAACAATACCAAAGACATTTACCCCTCGGATGATTACCCTCTAAGGACAACTACCTCTTAGGACAATTACCCCTATGGCAACTAACCCTACGGCAATTACCCTGATAATTACACCCTAGGCAATAACCCATTTAGGAAAACTGTCCCAGGGTAATAACCCAGGCGTGTAGCCATGAGGTGGTGGAGGGAGAGGGCACCCCCCTAAAAAAACCATGACAAACATATAAAAGGGGCATAGTTGTCTGAGGAAATAATTGTCTGAGAATTGTCTGGTAATTGTATTGTCTGGTAATTGTCCTACGGGGTAATTGTCCAAAGGGTATTACTGTTATCGTAGGGGGTAATAGTATAGGAGTAATTGCACTTGTGGTAGTTTTCCTAGGAGGTAATTTTCCTAGAGGGTAATTGTCCTTGGGGTAGTTATCCTAGGGGTAGATGTCCTACGAGGAAAGGGTGTGGTTGTCCGCAGAGGGTAGTTGTCTGGGGTTGTTGGCTGTCCTATAGAATTATACCAAGGAGCGAAAAGGAGAAAAGAGTAATATACAGCTGAGCACTATAGAAATGAGAAAGCGAGTACGAAATATAAAGAGAGGGGGGGGGGGTAGAAAGAGAGCTATAAAAGATGATGAAGAAAATAATTATACAGAGAGGGAGGGGAGAGAGAAAAAAATTTAAAGAGAGAGAGGGGGAGGGAGAAAGAGAAATTAAGCGGGAGGGAGTTGAAGAGAGTGAACTTGGGGGCCCTGGTAATATTAATATTTATTGATCCATTGTCGAAAACATAAACAATATGCACTATGGATATCGATTTTACAGAAGAAAATATCAGACTAGGTTGTAAACAGAAAAATATTGACTAATATGCGATGGAAACAAAAAATAACTCCTGCTGAGAATTAACATAGCAATCCGTGGATCTATACAATAATGGAAAACAGAAGCTTTGAATATAAATAACCCCTCCGTTTAAACGTATTCCATCACAACGTATATCAGACTGGAGGAGGGGTGAAATAGCGTCTCCCTTAGTTCAGTTGAGGACTGTGTGTTCTGATAGCACCCACCTCTGCATATTCNCCAAGTATTGTAGTCTTATTGTCATCAACCGGCCTATGGAATACCGCGTAACCACGTTAAACGCACATAAATTTGAATATATAAGTAAACCCGCCTATTTAAACCAGAACCGCTTGTGATTGATGTGTTCGCACAATCCGATACACTGTGTACAGATATATTGTCCCATGACCCATTTTATTTCACGAAATAGATTATATCGTATTCATATTGTGATTTAAAGGGTGCTTCTGTGTTGCATTACTTTGCACCCTTAAAGGTCCAAAGTTGCCCCTTTTTTCTGAGCGTGCAGAATCATGACTTTACAATTAACTAAAGTCTGAAGCTATCTTTAAAAGAACATAACGTCCGTGTTTTCACGAAGGACGGGAGCCAGAGGGTATTGTGACATAACATGAGTTACATATCCATTGAAACGTTTCATTCGATAGGATCATCTTAACGCAACAATTACCTTTGGCTCCCGTCACTTTGCGAAAACACGGATGATAAATTCAATAAAGCAAACACACTCACATGGGGTCTCTTCCACTGTATATTACTGACATCTCGGGAACCATCGGCATAAATCGATTCAGGCTCGGCTGGAAAATCGGGATCTTCGAACAATCCTTCGCTGTTCATCGACGTGAAGTTATTGACTCGGGTTTCATAATCCTGAAATAGAGAGTTAGAGAGATTTTCGTGTTAAAATTGTGAGGCAGAGAAAAGAGAGAAAGAAGGGGGGAATAACTACCCAAAGGAAAATCATCCCGGAGAGCTACCTCCCTACAACCACCCATGGGGCCTGTAACATAAAAGAGATGCAATTAATCTTGCAACTAATTGCAATAATTGTATTTATGATAAATAATCATTGTAAGTTTAATTACATCTTTTATGTTACAGGCCCCTGGACAATTATCCTCCGAGAAACTTCTACCCCAATGACATCTAGCCCCGAGGACACACAATTACCCTCACGGAAAACGACCCCTACTGACACATCTCTCCTAAGACAACAATACCAAAGACATTTACCCCTCGGATGATTACCCTCTAAGGACAACTACCTCTTAGGACAATTACCCCTATGGCAACTAACCCTACGGCAATTACCCTGATAATTACACCCTAGGCAATAACCCATTTAGGAAAACTGTCCCAGGGTAATAACCCAGGCGTGTAGCCATGAGGTGGTGGAGGGAGAGGGCACCCCCCTAAAAAAACCATGACAAACATATAAAAGGGGCATAGTTGTCTGAGGAAATAATTGTCTGAGAATTGTCTGGTAATTGTATTGTCTGGTAATTGTCCTACGGGGTAATTGTCCAAAGGGTATTACTGTTATCGTAGGGGGTAATAGTATAGGAGTAATTGCACTTGTGGTAGTTTTCCTAGGAGGTAATTTTCCTAGAGGGTAATTGTCCTTGGGGTAGTTATCCTAGGGGTAGATGTCCTACGAGGAAAGGGTGTGGTTGTCCGCAGAGGGTAGTTGTCTGGGGTTGTTGGCTGTCCTATAGAATTATACCAAGGAGCGAAAAGGAGAAAAGAGTAATATACAGCTGAGCACTATAGAAATGAGAAAGCGAGTACGAAATATAAAGAGAGGGGGGGGGGGTAGAAAGAGAGCTATAAAAGATGATGAAGAAAATAATTATACAGAGAGGGAGGGGAGAGAGAAAAAAATTTAAAGAGAGAGAGGGGGAGGGAGAAAGAGAAATTAAGCGGGAGGGAGTTGAAGAGAGTGAACTTGGGGGCCCTGGTAATATTAATATTTATTGATCCATTGTCGAAAACATAAACAATATGCACTATGGATATCGATTTTACAGAAGAAAATATCAGACTAGGTTGTAAACAGAAAAATATTGACTAATATGCGATGGAAACAAAAAATAACTCCTGCTGAGAATTAACATAGCAATCCGTGGATCTATACAATAATGGAAAACAGAAGCTTTGAATATAAATAACCCCTCCGTTTAAACGTATTCCATCACAACGTATATCAGACTGGAGGAGGGGTGAAATAGCGTCTCCCTTAGTTCAGTTGAGGACTGTGTGTTCTGATAGCACCCACCTCTGCATATTCTCTTGCGCTGAACACACAGGGTCTGGGACCGCACTGATCTTATCTGTTTATCTGTATGAGTGCTGTGCAGTCCCTGTGTGTTCAGTATAAGCATAGACCTACCACCTCCGTAGGTCTATGGTATAAGTGATATGCAGAGGTGGGTGCTATATCGGAACACACAGTCCTCAACTGGACTACGTCTCCATATATGAGTCTCGCTAAGAGTCACAAATCTAACCTCAGTCATAATTACGAAATTCTCTGAACATGTTTTGATTGTTTTGATAATAGTGATTAAAATAAATAGTAGTAATAGTAAAGTAGTAGTACTTCTAATGATGACAATTAATAATAATAATGATAATAGTATTGATAGTAGTAATGATAATAGTAATATGAATGATAATACTGTATGATAATACATGTAATTTATAGAGTGCATTCAGCCGAGTTTTTGTTTATTTATGTATTATTACACTGGCTTTAGCCCGGCGCACATGATCTCAAACAATTTAACAATTAAAATGTTCTTGCCAGGTCCAAATCCATCTGCAAGGGTCAAGTACACCAAAATGTGGATCACTTTTTCTTGCTAAAGGAAACTAACGCCGTGGTATAACTTGGACCTAGGTCCTCGGGTTGAAAGCCGAGNCCAGTCTGAAACCCAGACCTCATTTTTTTTTGTTACTGGCCCAGGCCTGAGAACAGTTCATTGGAAGGGCCATCTCATTGGACATGAGATCGAAAGCGTTGTGCTCCAGACGTTAGAGGATCATCTTCGTGCAATTCTTGGTAAGATGCTAATGCTTACCCCCCAACAAATTGTTTGGATGCTCAAGAATTATTTTTTTTTTAATTAAGTTGGTCAGTTGGAGAAAGTTTTTTGTTTCTTTATTATTGAAAAGATGCAGGAAAGTATTAGAATGGAGTAAAAATCCTACATGTATTTCTGAAAATGACATTTCAGGTTTTATTTCCCATGTTTTCTTGTAAGTTTACTGAGATTTTTTCAATTTAAGTGAAATGCACAACAACAAACAATTAGGTGAGGTAATTTTCAGAGGGCCGGTTGGTCTTGGGCATACAAACAATTTTTTAAAACCTGATTTGGATCCCCAGATATAGCAGTAATTTTTTTTTACTGGCCCATACTTGTTATGGTACATGTATGTGTAGATCCATCAAGGCGATCAAAAGTGTTATACCAAATATTTTCTTGACTTCTCTGAATATGCATGAGGATACATGTATAGATTGATACACTGTATGTTTATCACCAAACAGCTGAACCAAATATTTTCTCGTGATAAAATTGCTGATAATATTATAAAAATACACCTTCTCACAGAGTAGATCTTTGGTTAAGCAGTTAGGTGATGATATTTGGATTTCCTTGTGCATTTTACAAAAGGTTGGAATCTCTTAGGTCTATTTGAAGTTTCAATGATCCTGGAATGTTCATGTACATAGCTCTTTTTATACTGTACATGTACCTTGTATCATGCAAAGAGTTCTCTTGAGTGTAAACCACAAAACACTTTATATGGAAATTATTGTTAGTGTTACTGGCATTCATTTAGACAATTTTTATTTAGTTGTAAATTGTACAGTCAAGTAATACTTTTCTTGTTTCAGTTTCACAAATGGAATATTCTCCCACCACAATGATGAAGATTTTTATAAAAGCATGTACAGTACATGAAAATGTATACCATTAGCATCACGATATGAGAGAAGCACATCTACGTTATAGAATTATAGTTCCGAAAACATAATATAAATATAAGATGAAATTTTGAAAAGAAATGCCTTTAAGTCGCAATGACATGACTGAGTTTTTTCTAATTTTTTTTCTCTGAACCGTTCCTTTTCCTCTTCAGGAACATTAACGGTGGAAGAAATCTACCGTGACAGAGACCAGTTTGCCCAGCTTGTCAGAGAGGTGGCTTCACCAGATGTTGGTCGTATGGGTCTGGAGATTGTCAGTTTCACAATCAAGGATGTTTACGATACAGTTGATTACCTTGATTCGCTGGGTAAGACGCAGACTGCCGCCGTGAAGAGGGATGCTGATATCGGTGTCGCAGAGGCAGAAAGGGATGCTGGAATCAGGGTAAGAAAGTAATGGTAATGGTGGTGATGATGATGATGGTGGTGATGATGATGATGATGATGATGATGATGAT
>BQKZ01008657.1:34203-52732 GCA_036244855.1 Temnopleurus reevesii
CTTGCACACTCTCTCTTCCGAGGGTGAGTGTATTTGGTGCAATGTGGAAAGAGGTAGGGGGGGGGGGGCGTGCAGTGCAAATTCAAGGGGCTGATTGCTCGAAGTGGTCTCAGATATCTTCTTCTTGAAGTGGTCTCAGATATCTTCTATTTGTGTAAGATGATGGCAAACAAATTAAGTTAAGCCATCAACATCTGT
Organism: Temnopleurus reevesii; assembly: GCA_036244855.1. Taxonomy (NCBI): domain Eukaryota; kingdom Metazoa; phylum Echinodermata; class Echinoidea; order Temnopleuroida; family Temnopleuridae; genus Temnopleurus; species Temnopleurus reevesii. The sequence goes on from BQKZ01008657.1 coordinate 34,402, forward strand.
TGAGGTCTGAGCAAGAAGAGAAAAGCTATGACTATTTCGAACAATTAAGGCGTGCCCATGGTTCTAATTTAACATTAATTCATAATGCACCACAAGTGTTAGAACAAAATCAATTATGACTTCAATGTATTTTAATTATAATAATTTAAAGTGTAACACGAAAAGAAAACAACGCAATTTTTCACAATTATAATAGTAAAGTTCTGCTCGTTCGCCGAAAAAATTGAGACAAAGATATACACGCTTATGTAAGTTTATTGTTATTTTCACTATTATTATCATTATTGTTATTGTTATTACTATTATTATTATTATTATTATTATTATTATTATTATTATTATTATTATTATTATCATCATTATTATTATTATTATTATTATTATTATAATTATATATTATGTGGAGTAATTGACTCTCAATTTTTCGTGGAAAATTACAATATTTCGGAGAGTTATTTTCCCCTCCCCCACACACACCCATTTAGGCCTCATTTCATTATGAGACACTAAGAAGGATTATTCAAAGGAATGAAGAGAGACAGAGAGGGGAGAGGATGAAAGAGGGAGAGAGATAGGGTGAGGGAGAGAGGGAGATAAGGAGAGGGGGAGAGGCAGGGAGAGGAAGAGAGGAAGAGAGGGAGAGAGAGAGAAGAGAGAGAGGGGGAAATTTAGACAGGGGAAGAAAAAGACAAGATAATTGTGGTCTGCAACATAAATGAGATACGACTAAATCGTAATCCATCTTATCTCTGTGATTTAATTTTGCATCTTTAATGTAACAGGCTCCTGGATAAAGAGAAATATGTATATTGTATATATTTTTGTAATCATGTTCTTTTTATCTTGTGATACTGCGCCCCTTGGTCTAGCAGTTTTTATAAACTGGAAGGGCCACCCTGTTTAAATATAACGACAAATAAAGGGAAAGGGTACACACTTTTGTAATGGGCATTTCCACATTGGAAAATTCGGAAAAAAATATCTTAAAAGGGGTACTTATTTTGATCAGGGTCAGTATGTGGATAAAGCCCCGGTCACATAGGACCCCGGCAGCAACACGATTCACACCGACTCCTTGTTCTTCGGCAGTTGACTGTAAATGAACAAAGAGTCGGGGTGAATCGTGTTGCTTCCGGGGTCCTATGTGACCGGGGCTTAAGGTGGATGGAATCTGTGGAGTACATGGCACAGGAGTTTGAAAATCTCTCTTCAGAAATATGCTAGATATTACTTTTCAAGTTCTATGGACTGTTATTTTAAAAAAATGGGCAAATTCTCTGATGTAATTCCATTACCGGCAATCTTCATACCTCGTAATCTTCCATGTGACTAGCAGGTACTTAATACCACATTTTAAGAATTTTTACCAATCTCTGAGAATCTGTGACTGAGCTGTAACAGACAAAAACTTAGCTCAAAATGTCATGTAATTCCTTTACCGCCCATGTAAAGTTACCCTAGTAGTTTCATATCTAATGAAGATGCAAACCAAAGATTAATTTTCAAAATGAAGGCCAGAGAGAATTGAAAGTCATGTGAGAAAAATATAGATGAAATAAACACATGGGAAGTAGTAAGATAGAATGGGATACAGAGAGATCGAGAGGGCGCTAGTACTTGTTATAGTTTCCCATCTAAAGAAGTGCAAAACAAGGACTAATTTTCAAGTTTAAGGCCAGAGAGAGAGAGGGAGAGAGAGGGGGGGGGGGGGGGGGGGGTAATAGAGAAAATAAGCACACGATGATTAATGAAAGAAAGAATGGGATACAGAGATATCGAGACTGCTCTAATATTTACCTTTACATCTAATGAAAATATTTTTTTCAAAAGCTGCGTCTGCACTAATATATAGCGAGTTTTTCAATTAGCGCGCTAGCTCTGATCAGGGTAAATAGCCCGATCAGAACTAGCTCGAGCTAATTTGCAGTGCAGACGCAAACAGTGAGCTAATTCACTGAAATATCTCGAGCTTAACAAGCCCAAGATATCTTGGGCTAGTTTCCAAAATAGTGAGCTAATTCGGGAAATAGCTCACTAACTCGCTCGTATTTGCCGTAGNTTTTTTTTTTAATTAAGTTGGTCAGTTGGAGAAAGTTTTTTGTTTCTTTATTATTGAAAAGATGCAGGAAAGTATTAGAATGGAGTAAAAATCCTACATGTATTTCTGAAAATGACATTTCAGGTTTTATTTCCCATGTTTTCTTGTAAGTTTACTGAGATTTTTTCAATTTAAGTGAAATGCACAACAACAAACAATTAGGTGAGGTAATTTTCAGAGGGCCGGTTGGTCTTGGGCATACAAACAATTTTTTAAAACCTGATTTGGATCCCCAGATATAGCAGTAATTTTTTTTTACTGGCCCATACTTGTTATGGTACATGTATGTGTAGATCCATCAAGGCGATCAAAAGTGTTATACCAAATATTTTCTTGACTCTGAATATGCATGAGGATACATGTATAGATTGATACACTGTATGTTTATCACCAAACAGCTGAACCAAATATTTTCTCGTGATAAAATTGCTGATAATATTATAAAAATACACCTTCTCACAGAGTAGATCTTTGGTTAAGCAGTTAGGTGATGATATTTGGATTTCCTTGTGCATTTTACAAAAGGTTGGAATCTCTTAGGTCTATTTGAAGTTTCAATGATCCTGGAATGTTCATGTACATAGCTCTTTTTATACTGTACATGTACCTTGTATCATGCAAAGAGTTCTCTTGAGTGTAAACCACAAAACACTTTATATGGAAATTATTGTTAGTGTTACTGGCATTCATTTAGACAATTTTTATTTAGTTGTAAATTGTACAGTCAAGTAATACTTTTCTTGTTTCAGTTTCACAAATGGAATATTCTCCCACCACAATGATGAAGATTTTTATAAAAGCATGTACAGTACATGAAAATGTATACCATTAGCATCACGATATGAGAGAAGCACATCTACGTTATAGAATTATAGTTCCGAAAACATAATATAAATATAAGATGAAATTTTGAAAAGAAATGCCTTTAAGTCGCAATGACATGACTGAGTTTTTTCTAATTTTTTTTCTCTGAACCGTTCCTTTTCCTCTTCAGGAACATTAACGGTGGAAGAAATCTACCGTGACAGAGACCAGTTTGCCCAGCTTGTCAGAGAGGTGGCTTCACCAGACGTTGGTCGTATGGGTCTGGAGATTGTCAGTTTCACAATCAAGGATGTTTACGATACAGTTGATTACCTTGATTCGCTGGGTAAGACGCAGACTGCCGCCGTGAAGAGGGATGCTGATATCGGTGTCGCAGAGGCAGAAAGGGATGCTGGAATCAGGGTAAGAAAGTAATGGTAATGGTGGTGATGATGATGATGGTGGTGATGATGATGATGATGATGATGATGATGATGATGATGATGATGATGAGGATGATGATGATGATGATGATGCCATTTTAATGGATGATTATGTACATACATGTACAGTACACTGTATGTGTGCCTGGATATCGGTCATATGGGCATCTATGAACAATTTTTTTTTTGTCAGAGAGCACGCTAAGGAAACTGTTATTTTACTGGCTAGGAAAGCATATTAAATCTAGGAAATTCTTGAATACACATGTGCTGCGACCTTTCCTGCAGTGCTACACAAATTATGCAGAATGGCACAATATTGGGATTTTCAGCGGTTAACTCATTGTTATTCATAAATCAGATAATCCCAACATCCCTGGGAGAACCCAGGGAAGTACAATTGTTAGGAAATAACGATTAGGCCAGCAAATGGTAGGTGTTATGAATTACTGGTAAGTGTAGGAGACGGTTACATGAAAGAGAGTGAAGGATAGAGAGAGAGAGAGAGAGAGAGAGATAAAGAGAGAGGGGTAGAGAGAGAGGGAAAGAGAGTGAAAGAGAGAGAAACTGCTGCCTTGTAATAGGATTATGTGATTTGTACAGTTCTTCAACAAGTTAGTCTTTTGCATGTACTGTCAAACTTGTTGGCTTGCTTTTAATGTTCATCTTGTTCATTTACCCTTCTCATCTCTCTTTCAAATGGTGTACATACACGTACACTTCTTTTTCAAAGAATTCAATTGCTTAGGCCTAAAGATATTTTTTTTTGCCATCCACCGACCAACCATCAGAAATTTAGGCAACCTGTTTTCTTTATACTTTATATGAGTCATCTTCTTCTTTTTTATACTTTACATTCACGTTAAAAGCTGAAAAGAAATTCATGGGTATGCAGATGAATTTTGGTTTGACGAGTTACAGGTGCATGATTTTGGTCTAGTTTTTTTCATAGAAAATATATTTTAAGATAAAACCGACTGACACCATTTAAAAAAAAATATCATTTTTTGGGGGGCAACTAAATTATACTGTGCCATTTCTGGTCCCATTTTCCAGCTACTTTGTGTCAGTATGTGGGTCTCATTAAACAATTTAGTCAATGTATCACAAAATTTAACACTTGTTCATTTTTAATTGATTCGATTGAAGTAAATTTAATTCAATTATTGTTTTATTTTGCGTGTCATTGTAGGAAGCCGAGTGAGAGAAATCCATGATGGATATCAAGTTTGATGCGGATACCAAAGTTGCCGACTCCCAACGTCAATATGAAATGCTCAAGGCTGGTTATGAAGCAGAGGTTAATACAAAGGTTAGTAAAGATTAGTTCTAAAAAGGTCCCATTCTCCCTACAAAAAAACAACAAACAAACAAATACAAAAGATGAAGAAAGTGAGAGAAATCTATGTTGCCGATGTTTGATGTGACACAAAAGTTTCCAGCTCACAACATCAATATGAAATGCTCAATCTACAACTCCCCTACAAATTCTTAAGTTCAGCCTCTGTCTTATGCTTGCCAAGAGGATTGCAATGCCGACTTTGGTTTGAAATTATGAGTTTTAGACCTCCCTTTTTCCCAAAAAATTTGATTGCTGTAAGTGTCAGTGTATTGGTGTGATAGACCAACATCTTCAAGTATTTCAAATACAGTCAAATCTCATTATAAGGAGGTCCTTGGGACCAGAGAAATTATCTGTCTATATCGAAACCTCTTTATATCAGGGCCAAAATACAATACAAAGAGATGGGACCAGGAAAACTACCTTGTTATAACGAGATCTTGTTATATCAGTGCTCTTTATAACGAGATTGGACTGTACTTTGTTTTTAATTCGCTATCATGTGCATGTGTTTGATTGACCAATACAGAAAGCCGAATCGGAGCTGGCTTACTCTCTACAAGGGGCCAAGGAGAAGCAGAAGATCAGGAGTGAAGAGGTCCAGATCGAGATCGTCGAACGTCGCAAGCAGATCGACGTCGAGGCCAAGGAGATCGAGAGGAAGGAAAGGGAACTGATCGCTACCATCAAGAGACCTGCTGAGGCAGAGTCATTCAAAGTGGAAACGCTTGCTGATGGTCAAAGGTAATTCAGTCAAAACATTATTTTTTTTTTGGTGCAAATTTGTTTGTAGAAGTTCATAGATTAGACACGTTGACATGATGTGAAGTAAAATGATGATTTTAAAGTGTGCGAGTGGCAGCAATTTTAGAGCCCTGAGGGAATTCTCATGATTTGATAAGCGCTATATAAAAGCCGTTCATTATTGTTATTATTATTATTAAAGGTATGTCTCTTATGTACATGTAGTGAAATACAGTCAATTTTATGACTGGTATCACATTTTTTGTCAAATGTTCAGTTTCTTGTTCAAAATCTAGATTTTGTTCGTTCACTGACACCATAAATTTTCTTGCGGGTGGATTCCCCTTAGTTTTTTTCAAAACCTTCATATGCTTGGTATGTAATGTTTCATTGCCTAGCAATGTGAGCAGAATCAATAAAGACATTCAGAAGACTAAACAACTTCATTCAAGCCTCTACAATTGCTCCTTAAATACAAAAGAAAATAGCTCTCCTGTTTATTCACTGAGCAAGTATGAGACATGTTGGACATTTCCCCGTCGAATAAGAGGGAAAGAAATTCATCCGATGTGCTGGTCGCTATTGTGAATGCTTTATGTGGAAGGTGTTAACTTTGTTCTAATATTTTGTCCCTTCAACTGACATTGTACATGTAGGAGATTTTATTTATTTATTTTTTTAAAATTTAAAACGGTTTACAAAATAATCATGTCCAAATTGAAGATTTTACAGTTTGATCGCATTCTTCATCCTATTATTGACAATTGGTTAACATTAGAGAAAATGAATGCATAATTATTGAAAACGCAAGAACCACAATTCTTATGTGGCGGCGTTGTGGTGTATTGGTTCTGACTCTCGCCTTTCAACCCATGGGTCGTAGGTTCCAATCTCAACAATGTTAATTTCCTTGAGCATGAAATTTAACCACATTGTGCTACACTCAACCCAGGTGAGGTTTATGAGTACTGGTAGGAAGAAATTCCTTGAATGCAGTGAGCGCCAAATGGTAGCCATGCTTGAGCTTGGTAATAAGGCAACAGAACGTTTAGAAACACTTTGTATTAAAATTAATGCAGAGTGCCTTGAGCATTCAGCAGAGTGGATACATGCGCGATATAAATTGCATCTATTGTTATTTTCATTATGCTATATATATGTTGTTATTATTATTTGAATATTTATAGGATGAAGACAGTGCTTGCCGCCAAGGGAGACGCAGAGAAGATCAGGAACGTTGGATCAGCGGAAGCATCAGCCATCGAAGCCATTGGCAAGGCCGAGGCAGAGATGATGAGGATGAAGGCCGCCGCTTACAAGCAGTACGGAGACGCTGCCATGATGAGTTTGGTACTTGAGGCTCTGCCCAAGGTAAGCTGTCTTTTATGAACTCATTTTGGAGGATACAAAATAGGTCCAATTTTTTGCATTTCCATGGGTTCTGTCAATTTTTGTGACATCTCACAGTCTTAAATTTATGCCTTTTTTCAAACCAGGCAAATACAGTCCAAAAGTTTTAGTTCATGTATTGACAATGTTGGGGTGGTCTTTTAATACCCTGCTCTCAAAAACTCTGTGCAATGGAAGACTCAAATAGATTAAGCACTTATTGTAAAAGCCAATTTTGTGGGGCATACATACATTTTTAGCAAATTCACTGAGTTTCGGACATTTCCACGCATTAGCAAATTGTTATATTCATGTTTTTAAAGATTTTTTTGCACATGTTAATGGGCATTCGAATGACTAAAAATATTAGCAAATTCATGGTCATGAAATTGACAAAAATAAAACCCCAGGGAAAAATTCATCCTATACAGTATCCAAATGGCTATTTGATCTCTACTATATTTTTCTTGGAACAGATCGCAGCAGAGGTTTCTGCACCATTGTCAAAGACCCAAGACATTGTTCTTCTGGGAGATGACCGGACCACTTCAGAGCTGTCCAGACTTCTGGGCTCACTCCCCCCTGCAGTACAGGCACTCACTGGCACCGATATCTCAAAGGTATGGTAGCGAAGAGAATGAAGATATCTACTTAACACTAACCTATTTCGCTTTGCTACCCACAAAATGTTGTGTATCCTATTGAGTGATGACTTGACCATTTGAGAGCTGTCCAGACTCCTGTGCTCACTCCATCCTGCAGTACAGGCAGTCACAGGCACTGATATCTCAAGGGTAATGTAGCAAAAATAGTTTTGACCTTGGGAAAACAGACAGACATGTCTGCCAAATATGTTTGATGATGTGTCTGAAAGTCTCACAGGCATTATCCCAAATCATTGTTTAACTAAAAATATTTCATTGTTAATTGAAAAAAAATTAAATGGATTCATGCTATTGCAAAATCGTTATTAAGGTACCAATACAGTCAAATGTGCCCGAGTCGACCTCGCATAAATCAAAGAATCACTTGAGTTGGGGTCTTCCCTTTCTCTTCTTGAAATAGTCAATTATTTTCCCCCTCGTAAGTCGAACTCTTTCTTCAGTCCCAACAGATTTGACTAAAGCAAATTGACTGTATTTATCTCCAAAAGTTTTACACACATTGTTCAATTATATCTCCTGCAATTGAATTAACACTATTTTTCCTTGTCTGTCTTCTTTCTCAGGCACTTTCCTCACTGCCCGGCGCACGGTAGAGACAGTCGACAATCATGATGACATCTGGCAGCAGTAGCAGTAACAGCGAGGAGTAGACAACATAAACCAAGGTGTTCCTAGTAATCATTTATGTCTACAGCTAATTGAGAGAGATAAATTTAAAGACTGTGTGCACCCCAGAAAAATTATTGTATTGATACCCAAAATTTAAAAAGAAAAATTAGGCAATTCTTATAAAAATAAGTTTGAAGTAAACGTGACATGAATATGATAACGTAATTAATTGTTAATGGTTAAAATAATTTTGAAAAATAAATACAAAAAAAATAAAAAAATTGTTAATGGTGTTAACAAATCAATTTCAACTGTGATTTTACATGCAAATTGGCAATTTTTAGCTACATATATGACCCAGTTTCTAACAGATATGTCAGCCATACAGAAAATTTGAATCATAGTAAGCTACAATGCAAATAACCCGATATTGAAATGGTTTAACAAGATGTCTTTGTCCAATGAATAAGTAATTTATTGCAGGGAATGCAATCGGAAAATAAATACAATACAATACCAAAATAAGCTTTTGGAATAAAGAGGTATTTTTCTTGTTGAATAGCTTGCATCATCAATTTTTTTTTTTTACAAAAACGTTCAAAAGCACTACTTGAATCCAATTTGTTCTTGCATTCTAATCAATGTCATTCTATTATCTCATGACACAGATCTCTAGATCTGCATTTTAAAAAGAAATGGATTGTTCTCATCATATTTTGGAAATAGGTATTTTTCTGTTAAGTTCACAGCTCTGATCCCAAATCATCCCTGTAAACTCTTGTTCATTCATGTAACTTAGTATTCTTATGGTTATTGCACTTGCTGGTGCTTAGTGGTGAACAAGTTTGATTTGATCTTTACCAAAGATGTGCAAGTCAACAGTAGAATAGAGCAAGGAATTTATAACTGTTTGCAAAACGCAAATATTGCCAAATTATGGAAAAGGTTGTGTAAAATTATCAACTGACAAGCAACAATCTCTCTTGCTCCAGCTATCTCTCTCAACTAGCTTTGATGCTCTACTCCCGACATCAAGCTCCGGGTTGTTTCTAATTGTGTAAATATATATAACATATTTTATCCATTTCATATGTATTTGTATTATATTGTACTCATCTGGTCCCGTTCTGATTGTTTAGAACCAGTCTGTAATGATTACAGACATGTTTTTATTTGATGGATTGATGCTACTCTTTTGTACATTTTATATTAGAAATCCATGTACATGTAATTTGAGATGTAATATTTTCTGTGGATTAGTTGTAGTTGTAGAGCATTTTCACTGAACTTGCATGTGTTCACAGTATGCCTTCAATGTGCGAAATGAACAAAATCAATTTGTCAGCATTAGTGTTTTATTAATGTTGTGCAATGTGAAAGTATACATGTAGCAAGTGATAAAGAATCGGTATAAACATTGTAGATACAGGACAATTGTTACGGCCTTACTCTTAAGAGATACATGAAATTAAATTTTGGCAGCGTGTTTAATCAATAATGAACTGAATGAAATGAAAGGATATACATGTATATGTGAACATAATTTATTCAAATTGAAATGTTGAATATACATGTATTTCAGTTTGATAAACATATGAAATATGCAAAAGGGATATAATTCACATTCTGTATTCACACATGACCTTTCTCGTGATTTTAAGCAAATTTATCATCAATTTTTTAAAGAAATGGAATGAATGTGCTTTACGCATGGAAGTGTTTGTAGCAAGATAAGTATTATGCAACATAGATGAGCTTTGTTTCCTACAAGTTGAGTGGACCAAGTCATTGCTTTTCCTGTTTTTTTTGCAATTTTTTTAATAGCAAATCTTCTAATTCTTCATAGTTACCTGCTGCGTAGCTTGCCAAAGTTAAAAGTGTGTCCCCAAATGCAATGGCCCTTTATTAATTAGAATATGTAAGTGAATGTACTACATGAAGTTGGTATTTGTGTTTGAACACAAGTGAGGGAAAAATCTAAATCTAAAACACCCAGTTTGATGATTGGCCAGCATTGAAGGTATTCTTGTTAAAACAAACTTTGACAATTTTCTCAATATAAGGATATAACATTGATCAAAGTAATTTAATGGGTATTTATCAACAGGGTACTATGATGGAAAGCAGCAGTACAATATACAGAATTAGTTTTATTTCAAGAAGTAAAATCTTTCTTCTTATATATTATTCATGATAAATTCATGATCCATTCATCCACCCATTCATCAATGCATTGATTGTAAATTCATTTGATAATAAGGAAGAGAATATGAAATTTCATATTTTTTCACACTTCCTACCAAGTAAGCCAGGTATTAGCTAATATCAGAACTCTGTTGAAAAGTCTTTTAAAGCTGCCATTTGATAATCAGAAGTTTTCAGACAATTTGGTTTGATTATACTTGTCTAGTATATATGTACTGCTTATTTCTTTTTGATACATGTTGGCTATACATATTTGTAGCTCTCCTCTTCATAGTTGTCTCCTTGTGTTATATGTCTCTTGAAAATATTGATAGTTAGTTGGAGCTTTGAAAAATTGTGTCTCAGTACCTCTCAGGTTATATGTTTGTAGTCTAAATACAATATGCTTTAGTGGGAAACAAAAATCAATGTAGTCCAATAGGAATGGATTCATACTTTCAACATACATCTAGTTCATGTTTGTTGGAGAAAGTGAGCTTTCTTGTCATTGTGTGAACATCATTTTTGGAGGCTAATCATACAAAAAAAAAAGGCTTTTGGATCTTTTTATCTATCTATCAATCAAATTTCATTGGTTTGCTTATTCTCTTTTAATCAAATCATGACTTGGGTGTAATGTCTTATTTATTTGATATTTTGATTGTGGTATAGTTCGGTTTCCTGAAATGCTGACTTTATAATTCAGTTTATTTTATGCCAAATATGACTTTGATTTCTTATTAACCTATACTCATCGAGTATCAAGTAGCAATTACCATATTAAGTTTTGTAAATAGGTTTGGATTTCTGTAGGTTTTGCCTCGTCAATATTTATACTTATTTCATTATATATATGTTTTGAATATTGATAGTTCAATCATTGTCAATTTTATTTGCATATCAATTATTTCATATTGGGTCATTTGAACAATCGTACCTCTTTGTTTATTTTGTTTCCTTTGCCTTATTTTGACTCAATCTCGGACTACAAACACTTGGAGTTAACAACTAAGGGGGTGTTGCTCAAAAGTTGCAATCGATCACAAGTTGCAGTTGATCAGGACGCGCCAATCAAAATCATTGTTTCATGCGCATCTTATTAAATGCGCGCACCACGCGCGAATGAAAATGCGCGTTACACTTTGCAAAGTTGCAGTTGATTTGCAGTTGATTTTGAGCAACATCCCCTTAGTCGCACAACTATAGCAGGGCAATTTCTGTCTAAAGATAAACAAATAAATAAAAGTAAAGTAGTAGCGGAAACAAAATACTTCTCCAGACAAGCACTAACGGTATAAGTCTACGGCAAATGTGCTCACAATTTTGCCTCAATTATAACATACTAATGTTTTTACTAGAAACACTAGTCTTGTAACAGAGTTGTCGACCATTCCTAGATTTGCACAAGGATGGAACGTAAAATGTGAGTCGCCAAAAATCTGGATCAAATACTTTTTCAAGAAGAGAAAGCTTGATAACAATAGAAATGTTTTCTTCTTTTCTGAGAAAATTTTTAGCTGAGCAGTTTGGTGATTCACTGTGTAATTGCTTATCATCGATATTCTGAAACGGTTGGCACCTCTGGTGCAAAGTCATTAATACATGTACGTACATGTAACTAAACACACAGCCTTGTGCAGTATTCCAATGGGTAATCCCTCCTATGAATACATTTCCCGAATCTGTAGAAACCGTTTCGCACAGGGAATCTCTTCAAATCTAAAAGACGTCTTTCAATGACTTTTTGCTACTTATTTTTATGGATCAAACCTTGTCCAAGTTTTCCCTGGAGAATAAAATGGAGAGATTGCATACCGTCATTGTGTATATTGTATATACATATCTGTCATAGATGTACGTTTGGTGTATTTTGTAAGATATGAAGCCAGTCAATAGTTCATTTATATAATACAGGTATTACATTGGACCTTAGGTGCCTGTGTGAGCCCCATTCTTTACAAAATTTGTGCAGTTTTCTCACGAACCGATGACTAAAAAACTGTGTTCTCTTTTTCACTTCTGTATGCATCACCCAATAATTTTCCTGTGAGGTGTAACAATTATTATGACAAGAATATATCAATTCATTCAAATGCTCAAAATGATACACTTAGCAATTTTTTGGAGGGGAGTAATGTGTAAATTTGGATTCTCAAAATTCAGTTCGTTATCAAGACATTTTCAAAATAATATCATGTAAACGTTTTACAATAGCACAATAATGTTCTCATATTTTTCAGTCAATGTTTACTTAGTGATTTTTACTAATGTATTAAGTCATTCAGAATTACCACATTCTTCAGAATTTTTAAAATCATCCCATGATATGAGGATTGTGAGACCAGTTAATTATCATGTAGACATTATAATAAATATTATGTTCATGTACTTCTGTGTATTGTATATTCTCATGTTTCGTATTTTGCACCATCATTAAAGGTGCATTTGGTTGAAAAAAGATATTGAGTGAATGTGTGATTTCTTGAATAACACCTCTTCCATCACTTCCCCATTCAGTCTTATGCAGTGTTAAAGATTTGGTCTGCACCAGTAAACTCTTGCTTTGATTAAAAGCAGAAAAATCAGACGAACAGATAAAAAAAAAGTTTGAAGTAAATCCGACGAAAAATAAGGATATGAATATTTCAATGGTAATGACTGAACAGTGAATTTCATAAATCACTGTACGGTATACATCGTAACACGTGACGTTTGTTCGCATGACATGACGTAGTTTATGCGCTTCCTGTCAGTAAACTCATTTTAACTTATTGTTATCAGAATCGGTTTTAATTAATCAATGCTTATTTTGCTTGAAATCTTTTTGGAAATGTTGATTCAATAAATGTATATATTGATGCAAACAAATTCCTTTTGCATTAAACAGTTAGAAAACGCGGGTTTTAAAACAGTAAGATATAATGAACTGTTCGCAGAGAAGTGCATTAACTACGTCATATCATGTGACCCATAGTTGCCAATTGGCACGACAAGCTGCTAGGTTTAAGCATTGAAATATGACTTTCTTATTTGTTGTTCGATTTGCTTCAAACTTTTTTTGATCTGTTAGTCTGTTTTTTTCTGCTCTTAGTCAAAGCAAGATTTTTCTGGCGCAGACCCAGTATTTAAAGGGGAACCAAGCCCTGGTATTGTCCTGTACTCATTTAATGAAGAAAATCAGATGAACAAATTGAAATTTTTGAGCAAAATTGGACAGTCCGTTCAGAAGTTCAGAATTTTAAAATCCTCAATTAAATCCCTGCTGCTGCTTAGGATCCATGCGATTGGCATCATGGAGAAAAATGATTTTCTTTTACTTCTTGGAAACTTGATATAACGAGGTGCTTGGGACCATCAAAGATGCATTGTTAGCTCAGTAATCTCTTTATAGCAGAGTTAAAAAACAATAAGTTATAAAGAGCTCGGTCCAAATTGTTTACCTCTTTATATCAGATATTTTATTATAACAGATCTCTATTTACCAAGTTTCCACTGTAATTATCCTTTTCTTTTCTTACACAACTAATACTTTCGCATTCATACCCTCTTCTCTTCTTGACATAATTTGCTCTTTTATTTCTTTGTTTTTTCTTTGTACAAAGTTTTCCTCTCAAAATATCCCCTGATTCTCCTGACCCACTCTACCTTTTTTTGGGGTATCCTTTCTTTTTTTCACCCACATTGTATTTGTTCGCTCCACAAGCGTCTTTCTTTGTCTGAGATAGGCGTTGTACATTATCAACAAACGTGGACGGCAGCAAACACTCAGCGTATTGCTTTGAGGAAGGTCCACTCCGCTGAAATCTTGTGACCCAAATTTTTCCCAGCGCCGTTTTTTAGTAGATTGTAGATTTGATTTGATTTCGTTTGGTCTAATATTCACTAGTTTTATCAAGGCACTGTATTGGCTTGCGGTTGAGTGGCATGCATCTAAAGCAATACGCGCATACTGAGCTTCACGCGCTCATCGAGTGAACCTTCCTCGTTTGCTGCCCTCTACGTTCCTTGGCGTCAACCTATATACACTGGAAACTCTCATAGGTCTATGTGTAAATCAATTCTACAGAGATACAGACCATTGTGGAATATGCTTGAGATCCAAGTCGTAGTGAATGTGAACAATCCAGCCGCTGAACAAAAGTGGGAGTAAATGTGATGAAGCATGCTCGCAGCTATTCATCTGTAATAAAAGCGTCAAATTCATATGGAAATACACCTCGTGCATATATTCTGGAATGGTTGGCATCTCTGAATCTACCAAATAGTCCATACAGACAGACATGAATGACCAACTATATTTAATTTGTCTCACAATGTACTCAGAAATGCCAAACGTTCCAGTATATGCATGATGCCAAAATTAAAATGTAAATTATAGAACAACTGAACAAAAGTGAGAGTGAATAGNACAGAATATGCGAATATGTCGAATTGCAGCGATTACAGCAAATGTGGAGTGTTTGGGATGATGATTAGATCGAAAAACATTCCATTTTATTATAGCTGAAATATGTTGACAAAGTTATTGAAATTGTGAAATTTTAATGTGTCTGGTATATGGTAACTGGATTTACCAGTATACAGTTACACCGGCGGCAGCGCAGGATGGATATGAAAGTGCATTAGCGCCCAAAATCCCAATATTTTTTCTTAAAATGAGACACTAACTTAGTCACTGCAATATTTGAAAAGAATTCTTGAGTTTGATAAATGCATCCTGGGGTCTGTAACGTTAAAGCTGCAATCAAAATATCAATTGGAATTTTATGACAAAATTTGTACCAAAGACATACAATCAGTTACCAAATTGATTACCAAAAGTTACCAAATCTCTTTATGTTACTACTTGCCCCTGCTTTGATGGCCACACCAGGGCTAGGCTGCCAAGCCACAATTATGACGATTGTCTAGTCGCTTTGTAGTCTAGTCCATTTGATATATATTAGTTTGCTTGCTGTCGGACGCCTGTTATTATGGCAATTTAGCAGTATCAGTATACAAGAGGTTTTATGAGGAATATCAGAGTTTAGGGGGACCTTTTTGTCTGATCAGGAAAAAGTTCGGAATGTACAAATCCCAATCATCACTTTGGGATTGTTGGGATTGGCACTATACGATTGTATGTATCGGGATAATTCTGACGAGACCAGAACACTTGACATTTTCTTTTGTTGACAATGAACACCTTCTCATGCACAGAATTGATTGAAAATTTTCATTATCTAAGTTTTGTGTATAACGTTAGAGCTTTTAAAATTCTTTTCTGAAATCTCAGAAATAACCCAGCAAACATATGTATGCCTGATAATTGACCAAATAGCGTTATTACCAAGAGAGGGAGTTAAATATGATTTAATGGTGATATTAAAGATTTGAAAATCAATCATTAGGGAAAGGTTCTGGTTTGCCTTTTTCTGAAAATTGAGGGAATTCTCTGGATAACAAAACAAGGAGACTGATAATATTGCATGCAAAGCAATTAATCATAGCCTTAAATGTAGCCACTGTATTAGACTAAAAAATTAGGACCAAGTTGAACATACATTGTTGAATATGTTGAGGTAAACTACAAAATTATTAAAAGGCGGTTTTAATCTTTTGCAAATGATTACATTGAAAGATATAATCTTGTTACGATTGTCGCCAATGCAATACAAGTAGTGCACAATGGGTTGTTTTGTGAAAGTTACATGGATGCACTGAAAAAAAAATCTAAGGTTTGTACTCAAAATCATGACCTTAGGATGACTAGACCTGTGTCATCACCACTAGACTACCAAAGCACTCGAGAGACAAGGTTCTGTGAGTCCAATGCGTAAAACCTATGATTATTTTTAAAGCATCTGGGGAACTTTTACACCTGTAGTATGTACATGTATGCATCCAATGTACCCTTTTATGGGCCATTGGCGACAATCTACCTGTATCTCAACGTCACCCAGCGGAATTATTCACAAACCTTTCTGCTCAATTATTGTTTGATTTTATTTCAGGTGGATGTTGTGGTGCAGCAGAGAAGAAGTATGTTATGGGAGGCTGGGCCTGGGCTTGGTGACTTGTTACTGATGTGCAAAGGTAAAAGTGCAATAAAAAACCCTCAATTTAAGCATTTCTATATTTCCAATGCACAGTAATGTTAATGTGCCATAAGTCCGAGTTTCATAGTTTTTTAAGCCTTGATTCAGTACGATTCAACAATCGTCCAATTGAGTTCTCTGTGATCTGAGTTATGTTTCTCTCTTTGTTTAGGGGCAGTTAATGAGGACTCGGCTTAGGCAAGGAGTTCTGTATGTTTAATTGTGTTGAATTTGAGCTATACATGTATGTGACCTCCAGACATGAGATCTTGCAATGATTTTTATTTTCAAGATAATATTGACTTTTATTTCCAGGGATTAATTTTGTTTCTCACATTTAATTAGGAGATTCAGGCATTGAGCAACATTTTCAAAAGCTGACAGTGAAGTTATGCATGTAGGCCTATGTGAAAAAGTTGCTAAACAAAATATCTTTTGCATAGCAATCATGCTATAATGCAGAGCAAATTGCAATGCGATACCAGGGCAATTATTCCCTGATTTCCATTTTTCAGATCTCAAGGGTTAAATGAATTTTATTTGTTCAGAACACCATTTGTTGATAATCCCCCATTCAATGATATTGGTGTTTATTTTCCAGATCTCCTGAGTTTAATGAAATTTATTTGTTCATAACATCATTTGTTGGTAATATCCCACTTTATAATATTGGTGTTCAAAATACATGTAAATGAGTAGAAGGTCAGCTGTTAATGCATATGACATACATGTAAAAGATAGAAATTTGACATGCATGTGACTTAAAATCAAGAAAATATAATTAAAAGTTTATCTGCACTTATTACATTAAATCATTTATTGCTATGAGATATGCATTTTAGATCTGGTGATGGAGATTTATCAGTTTGTTGAAATCAAGACATACATGTCACCATTTTTGTAACCAGGAATAATATTATAATGTAGATCTGGTTTTGTAGACTACCCATGTATTGGTAGGTTTTTGAGAGTCATACTAGAGACAATCAGCAGTTAAAAGCCAGTGTTACGGATACAAAACCACAATATTGCATTTACTGACAACTTTTGTGGTTTTCAACTGTTCGGTTACATAGTTTACTCAAAAGAAAATCTAATTAATATTGAATTGTTTGATCAAAAAGAGGCATATTTTACAAATGCTTGTGTTTGACTAATAGATGCTCTAACCATCTTACGATTGCTGTTTGTTATTATTTCATGTGTGTTTTCCACATTTACCACAGCAGAGACAAGATCTTGTATTCTCTTCTTAGGTTACTTTATCACATTATTTTCATAAATGAAGTACTTTTATCTTTCAAGATCAAAACTTGGGAGACCAGGAAATGTTAGGTTCTGTTGACAATCGATTATAGCATGTAGAAAAAACTGGCAAAATTATTGCTACGGTGTGTAATATACATTGCTGTAGTATCTTTTCATTGATAATTTCCTCTCTTTCTAACTTTTTTTTTTTTGGGAGGGGGGTGGATGGCCAATTTGGTGCCCTGAAGTGCAGACATGTCAGAATTATTTGCTCAAATGTACATGCCAATCATTATAAAAGTTCAGAACAATCTAGGGTCCAGTGATTCCACTGTGCTGCTACAGTATTGTCAGACTGAGTTATAGCTGGCAACAGTTAAGCATTCACAGGAAAGATTTTGATTAAAAAAAAAAATTAAGTTTGCTCATTGCCAGCTTCATTTTTTCTGATTTCTGTCCTACACAGATTGTCACTGGAGGTGATGACTTTGAACCCGCGATGTGAGAGTGTGGAGACGTCCAAGGGTGTCCCGCTGACCGTTACTGGTGTCGCTCAGGTCAAGGTCATGACGGAGGAAGGTCTTCTGGCTCAGGCTTGTGAACAGTTCATTGGACGGTCTATCCATGAGATCGAAAGCGTTGTGCTCCAGACGTTAGAGGGTCATCTTCGTGCAATTCTTGGTAAGTTGCCAGTCTGAAACCCAGACCTCATTTTTTTTTGTTACTGG
>BQKZ01008658.1:5858-15935 GCA_036244855.1 Temnopleurus reevesii
CTCTCTCACTATCTCACTTTCTCTCTCTTTCTCTCTCTTTCTCTCTGTCTTTTAGTTGAATAGCAATATGAATGAAGAAATAAAATAACAAAATATTTTTAGTAGATTAATATCTCTTTTAGCCGACAGTGACGCATGCGCACGAAAAAAATACTATTCCATGGTACTATTCCAGTATTCCATGGCAAACGGATTTTTTAGCAAATATATTCATTTTTCTCGCCTGTACACTGTCAATGCAACGATCTTAGGCAGTTAGGGTAAGGGATATAATCCAAATTAGCCTATATAGAATCTTAAACGTCTTAATTTAAAGAGGGTGTATAATCAAGTGAAATCAGAAATTTTGCACTACACGATCCACTATATAGTTATATGCCTGATAATGTTTTATAGACATATTTCAAGAGACCAAAAATGGAACAGAATGATCAGAAAATATCTAAATTGTGCTTCTTACATGTTCCAAGTCACTTATTTTGCAGGGGTGGATTGACTTTTTTTTCAAGTGAATGGATATACAACAAAAGGAAGAATGTTTTAGCAAAATTAATTCGAATTCAACTAAGATATATAATAATTTTAACTTATAAATAATTTAAAAACCTGATTCACATTCTGACTACCGGCCCATCTCTTCCACTCAACTCCAACCAAAGGGCCGACTTACACCTTTTTTTTGCCTTTTTATCCTGCGTCGCGTCGGCCCAGCGGTTTTTTTTTTGGGGGGGGGGGGATTAAAAATGTTCCCCGAGCGCATATTGTACGCAGATCAGACGGTGGACTGACGTTCCGCTTGCCCATAAGGAGAAAAATTAGGGTTCAAAATTTTTACCCCTAGATGTAATTCCGGCTGAGCGTTGTTCAAAGTCCCCCCCCCCCCCCCCATTTTCCAGGTTCAAAACTGTACCCCGTTGTGTGGAACATATTTGTACCCCTGCAAGGGATATAATTTTAGACACTTCCAGATAAATGTTGTACCCCTCACGGTACACAACAATAAATTGATAAGTTAACTGTATTCTTATTTTTAATCGGAATGGTACAACGTTTCGATGAGTCACGAAATTTCAAGGTATCCATCTATAAAAATTAAAAATAAAAGTAGACATTGAAAATTACAAGGAATTTTAATCTTGCCAGTTTCTCAAAAGCGAGTAAAAGCTCGCGTGGAAGGGGGCCGCCCCTAACAAAATCCTGAAGCCATATCGAGCCCCCATCTATCCTATTTCGCGTGCTGGAATTATCTATTATTACACGAACGAGCTTATGATTTGGTAGCATTTGCTTTATCTATCCGCGAAAGGCAGACTCACACCTTTGCGTTTTTAGCCTGCGTCGACCTAGCGTATTTTGAAGTTAAAAACGCTCCCCAAGCGCACAGTTATAGGTTACGCTGAACAGACGGTGAACTGACGCTCCGCTGGCGCTTAAGGAACGTACGTACGCCGTATGACCTGCGTCTTTGTGTGTCTAGGGAGCGTTTCAAAAATGTTGGGCGGGGGCAGGCTAAAAATGCAAAGGTGTGAGTCAAACTTTACAGGCAGAAAGAAATTAGGCTACAATTTTTCGCCCCTAGATGTAATTCAGGCTGACAGTTGTATGGTCAAAGTTACCCCCCCCCCCCCAGTTCAAAAGTGTACCCCATAATGGGGTTTTATTTTAGACCCCTCGGGTTCAATATTTTACCCCTCACGGTACATACACTACCAATGAATTGATAAATTAACTGTATTAACTGTATTCATTTTTTAATCAGACTGGTAAACATTCAATGAGTCATGATATTACAAGGGATCCCTTTGGTGAGAAAAAGTAGAAATTACAATTTAGGAATTTTAATCTTGACAATCTCTCAAAAGCGAGTAAAAGCTCGCGTGGAAGGGGGCCGCCTCCAACAAAATTCCGAAGCCGTATCGCGCACCCATCTATCCTATTTCGAGTGCGGGATTTATCCACCATTACACAAACGAGCTTACGATTTGGTGGCTTTAGCTTTTATCTATAGACTACGCTGAACATACGGTGAAGTGACGTTCGGCTTGCGCTTGATTACGAGCGTACGTCAAACGTCAGTCACCGTATGACCTGCGTCTTTTTGTGTCTAGGGAGCAGGCTTTTGTTTTATTTAACAAACGTTTGGTGGACGCAGGCTAAAAAATGCAAACGTGTGAGTCAACTTTAATGACAGAAAGAAATTAGGGATAAAAGTTTTGTACCCCTTGTTGCAATTCCTGATGATGAGTCATAAATATACAAGGGACCCTTCTAGAAATAAAAAGAAGAAATTGAAAGTTACAAGGAATTCTAATCTCGACAGTTTCTCAAAATCGCGTGGAAGGGGGCCGCCCCAACAAAATAATGAAGCCATATCGAGGCCCCAGCTATCCTATTTCGCGTGCGGGAATTATCTTTCATTACACAAACGAGATTAAGATTTAGTGGCATTTGCTTTCATCTATCCACTTAAAGTAGGTGTGATCTTTCAAAATGGATCATTACTTTCCTTTGGTCACGTGACCAGCGAAGGTGATGCCCCCCTCCCGAGCGTTCCCAGACCTTGGGAGGGGGCTGTTAATAAGTCATCGACAGGCCTAGAAAATACCCTGCAAGGTATCCCCAGGACCCCCGGAAAAAAAACACGACAAAACTGTAACAGGTTTTCCCAGTTTATTTTAACCTGTTAAAATGATTTATTTGGCAAAATTACTAATAGATTAGAATTTATGTTAGATTCTTACAAACCGTAAAATCGGTAAATTAATGAACCACAATAATATAATTTTCATAGATTACTTGTTGCCATGTCCGACAAGCCTCGGCAAGCTTTCGGGTTGTCAAGAAAAATTTTTCTTTATAAAATTTGCTTAAAATCGTATAAAATGTAGTTAATACTCCTACTCAAGCATTTATCTTTTTGCACAATGCATAGGGTGCGTACTTGATTTTGGCAAAATTGAATGATCGAATAGTTAAATTGCTTGAGAACAATAGGAAAAATTGGCTAGGAAATATATATGTATATATATAAATGGTATGCCTGCAGGAAGTCAAATATGTATGCCACGCGAAAGGAAATTCATTCCTTGCATAGCTTTATGAATCCATAAAAGTTGACAAAAAGAAATCTACTTTAGGACAATTATCAGCCTTAAATCTTTAATCGTATCTTGATAATAGTCTTGATATTGGAATAAAGACCACGTGGCGCGCGTGTAATTTGGCAATTTTCGAATGGTGCTTTGTAAAGGGGATTTATCGAAAAAATCACACTTTATCCCTAAAGCTCCATTTATATAAGGATTCTTTTTTTTTGTCAGTGAATATCCAACAACGCACCCTCCCTCCCCGAAAATGATTTGCTAAAAGAAATGAGTCATCGCTGTCATGGGGTTTTCCTCATTCTACAAAAATTGATGGACAAGGTTTGAAAAATCGTTGGCTGTGAAATTATATTTTTAAAGCTTGCCCATCAGCTTTTCGAATTAAGAAAACTTCTTGAAAGCAGCAAGTCATTCCTTTTANTAGATCATTTATATCAGCCGAAAATCGAGGTGCGGGGCCACATCCATTTGAATCGTGGTTCAGTCTTGATGTTTTGTTTTTCTTCATGTCGAGCGAAAATAATAATGAATATTCAAAACTTGTCGATTTTCATGACAAGTTCAGAAAGTAAAACAATGCGACAGGCACAAAAAAACGTTCACGCATTCATAAAAGACTCACACGGAGCCTAATGCAAAATGACGGAGCATAAGTCACCTATGACCGTCGCTTATTTGCTATAACTAGTTTATCATGTCGGATAGATTTATTTCTAGTTAATATAATTCACCTAAATGAATTATGTTTTGCTTAACCGTTTAACTCTTGTGTTAAAATGCAAAACATTAGTCATATTCACGTTGGTCAGTGTTAGTATATAACTTGTCATGAATTTATTCTAAACCAGGAAAGCGCCAAAATCTTTTTTTTTTTTTTACATTATCATGACTATGCAACATCACCAGTATAAGCTCATGTACATCACCTAATATACTTACTGTGTAGATAATCACTTTAAATCATTTCCTTATGTATTATTGAGAATAGGGCGTATAAATCGCAGATTAGTCTTAATTGACTGATGATGCCCTAACTTTTCTTTAAGTCAAAATGACAGACGCCACATACTCAATCGAATATTTACATGCATTGAACCATCTTAGATTGCCTGCGTAGAATTATCCGTAAGTGTGCCAATGTGTGTGTGTGCGCTTTGTGTGTGCACATGTGATTTTGATGTAAATGTTGATGTGTGCTTCATGTCCTTGGTAGGTTCGCTTTATATAAGATTATTATGATTCGCAATATGTTCACATAATTTACTTTTATCTAAGTTGATCCCGTTCTTTTCCCAACACTTTCACTTTGACTTTATTTTGTTTAAATTGTTATGTCTCTTGTATTTAATACGTACTGCCTGTTCTTATGAAAGTGATAAACAAAGATAAAAATGAAATAGAATGCAATCCAGCACAGAGGTGTGTCAGGGTTTGAGGTCGTTGCTAATGTTGGGTTAGGAGGGCGTCCTTTAATCTTTGCTTGCAGTGGCTGCGATAGCGGGCGCCCCAGTACGCAATGAATACGGGAAAATAAAATTTAACGGGTAAAAGAGAAATATGGGGGAAAAATCTTGGTCATCTTTTTTTTTCAATTTCTGATCATGATAAAAAAAAAATAGATTCGTAAGACTAGAATAATTTTCAATTTGAGTGTCATCTTTCTTTTTTTCGGCAATGGGGGGGGGGGGGTAATGTGATAGAGGGGTTTACTAATACTTAATAGATTAAAATTGAATGCATACCTTTAACACAAAGATTGTTCTTGGCAACCCTAAAGCTTGCCCGAGGCTTGCCCGACATAGCAACAAGTAATGTATGCAAACTGGATTCCCAGTGTTGTAGTTTTATTGTTATCAAACGGTTTAAGGAATACCAAGTAACTACGTTCAGTGGCAAGAAAAGCACATAAATTTGAATACATGTACATGAATAAATCCGTCTACTAGCATCCAGTTTCATCGATCACTTGAATGATTCCAAATATGGTGTTCTCTTATGTCTCTGAAATTAATGTGCTAGGCGCCTACCGTTTGGACGACAGCCAAACTGGTGGTGAATTGTTGAAAGTAAACGGCTAAAAAAGACAAAAGGAGATGTCTTCTACCCTTGTATTTATGTCAAAAAGTTGTAAAGGGGAATAATAGGATGACATTGTGTACGAGGTCAGATTTAGAATATAACAGACTTCGTAAGAATGATTTTAAAGAATTAACGCGCAATAGAAAGTGTTGTGTGGTTCTTATATTAACAAAGGAGTTTTGTTAAGGGGTATAGCGGATTACGAGGGGCGTATCACGACACTTTCTTACATGTTGTGATGACGTATTTTTCAGAAATACAGCACACAGATTTGAAGTCGTACTTCTGAGTTCAGGAGACAGTATCACGGCTCATTATTATCACGGGAACAATTTTGTCACAAGCAGTACACCAGTATCACAATCGGATTAAAGATTATCGCTTTTAACAACCAAGGAGTACCACCCCTTTGTTATTTTGAATACAATCATTATTTCAATTTAGATTACAAGACAGAAGTTTGCTACAATCAACAAAAAGGGGTCCGAACATCAGTATTCTTTGATTTATCCTTCATTTTATAAAATATAAAGCTTAGCATTCGTTCGATTGATATAAAGAATTTTGCTACACATGTAAATAAACTTTGTATTCCTCTTTCTTAAAAGGAGATTCTACCCAAAAATAATATTTCTTTAACAGGAGCAGGAAAATTAGATGAACAGAACAAAAAGGTTTGAGACAAATTGGACAACTAATAAGAAAGTTATGAATGCTTATATACTTAGACAAATTGGCAACTGATGACGTCATAGGTGCACAACTGACCATTTATTACATTCATATCAATGTCATAAAATGTTACTTTTCCCTTCAAAATATGATTTCCTCAAAACTTTAACCGTATGATATCTTTATGATAGATATGTAGATCCACTATTGCATGTTTACATTTATACAAACTTTGCAACTCTCTGTAAAAATTATAGAATTATACATTTTCCACCAAATAACTTTGGTTAGTTATACACACATGTCATCAAATTGGCAACATCCCTGGATATTTCCCCTGATTTGCCCATTTTTTTTTAATTTGTAAAAATTCATAACTTTTATATGACTTGTCCGATTTACTTCAAACTTGTTTGTTTTAACCACCATTTTTTCTGATTATGTTAAAAAATATTATTATTGGGTAGACTCTCCTTTTAAGACATATAATACTGACGCTGTCGAGCATCGAAATAGAATTTAGTTGATTCAGCCGGTGGTAGTTTTTTTTAGTAATTCTAGATCATATTATATGATTACTGAGCGCGTGGGATCGATTATTGTCACGTTTCAATAAATTAACTTTCAACTTTACTAAAAAATTGTTTTTCAGTTCATATTTCTCTTATTTCACTTTAATTTTACTGTATTTTTTTACTAAAGTAAAATTCAGCCCACCCCCAATTAAAAAGACTTAAGTTTGGGCCATTTTTAGAGGGTCGATCGTTTAAGGGTATCCATCCATTTTTCCATTTTCTCCTATTAAATTGCAACCAACCAACAATGGGAGCCTGGTGCGCGCGTGGGGGAAGTACTTCTCAAGTTTTAAGAAGTTTACTTTACATCTATAAAACGCTTATATGTTAAAGACACGCTGGAAAAAAAGCTTGAAACGATATGAATCCAGATAATCACCCATAATTGGTATTACGTCTCGTATTATAACTCCAAGGTATAGTCACACATTGGCTTTGACCACAAACAAATTTTAGCTCTTATTGAATGTATTCGTGATATTCCTATAGTATTCACGGTTGCACTTATTAAAGGGGTGAATATTTATTTCTGTCTACATTTCATTTTATTGTGAGCTGACAAGCAAAATATTTCCTCACTTTTCGTCCATTTATCTTAATTTCTTAGTTTTTTTTTTAATCACTTTCATTTACTGGCTTACACGCCTGGCTAGCGCGTGCGTTCGTTGAGAGCAACCAGGTGCGTTCAACGTCCCCACTGGGGAGGCGCGATCAGAGGGGTATACATATTAGAGGGTAATGTAAGGACTCTATGGTTGAGTGGAGTGCAGTCCCTGTGTGTACAGTATGAATATGCAGGGATGGGTGCTATCAAACCACTCAGTCCTCAACTGGACTAGGAAGGAATGGGAGCATTCCAAGGAGGGGGAAATCCAAGTGATCGCATTTTTGGAAACCCTACGAATGATCAACACTGATTTCATCCTATAAGGAAAAAGCGATCTTTGTTCTCTATACTCGTATTGTATTTGGAGCATTGATATGCTATCTAACAGCGACTATGGATTCCTATCTTTTTGGGGGGGAAGGGGGTCTTCATCAAATAATTTAATTTCCAGAGTGCAACGCAAAAAGAATTTAGGGTTCAAAATAGCGCATCTTTTAATTTGTGCAAAACTAATCTTTTAGAGATTGTGAGCGATTGAAATTTCTTTTTCTGAAGGAGATGATGATGATGATGATGATGGTCATGATGATGATGATGATGATGATGATGGTGGTGGTGGTGATGATGATGGTGGTGGTGGTGATGATGATTGTGGTGGTGGTGATGATGATGATGGTGGTGGTGGTGATGATGATGGTCATGATGATGATGATCATGATGATCATGATGATGATGATGATGATGATGGTGGTGGTGGTGATGATGATGGTCATGATGATGATGATCATGATGATGATGATGATGATGATGATGATGATGGTGGTGGTGGTGATGATGATGATAATGATGATGATGATGATGATGATGATGATGATGATCATCATCATCATCATCATCATCATCATCATCATCATCATGATCATGGTCATGATGATGGTGATGATGATTATGATGATGGTGATGACATGGACAAACATGATAATGGGTATACCGGCAAATATCATAATTACTATATAATTATCTTCTTCATTACCATCACATAACAAACAACTTATTATCATTTTCTAAATAAGCTAAAATAAGAAGTGAAATCCACCGTTTTAGAACAATCTGCCAAATGATGGCGACATTCTTGTTTAAGAACGGTTCTTCGTCAGTCTATGACAGACTCTCTACTTTTGTTAACACTGGCCCATTTTTCGAAAGATTAAAAAAATGATGATATTTTTAACAAACGTTTAAAGAAATAGTTGCAAAGTTACATGCCGAATGAAATATTCTTGATATTACACAAAATGACATTCATTGCTGTTATAAGTTAACATGTGTATTAATGTGTGCGCCTAGAGTGCCTGAGTCTGGGCATATTAGAGCACTTTACAAATATATTAATAATATTATTATTATCCACACTTTCATGATAACCGAAGTAGTCCGTTGAGATTTTTGGGTATGTTAATAGAGGACTCAAAATCTAAAAAAGAGCAGGGCTCCGCTTTACTTTTCATGTTGTTATAAATATCAAACGAAGTTATTGATTCATGAAAGATCACATCGACGTTTTTACAGTCATGATTTCCAGAGATGTATAAAAAAAAAAAAATTTATAAAAAGAAAAAAGAAAAAGGAATGATCTATGATATAGAGGAGTTTGAAGTGTCCCAATTATATAATATAAATAATGATAATGATAATAATAATAATAATAATGATAATAATAATAATAGTAATAATGATGATAATGATAATAATAACAATAATAATAATAATAATAATAATGATGATGATGATAATGATAATAATAATAATAATAATAATAATGATTATAATGATGATGTTAATAATAATAATAATAATAAATGATAATAATAATAATAAATAATAATAATAATAATAACGATGATAATGATAATAATAATGATGATAATGATAATAATAATAATAATAATATTAATAATTATTATAAT
Source organism: Temnopleurus reevesii (assembly GCA_036244855.1). Classification (NCBI taxonomy): domain Eukaryota; kingdom Metazoa; phylum Echinodermata; class Echinoidea; order Temnopleuroida; family Temnopleuridae; genus Temnopleurus; species Temnopleurus reevesii. Next base: position 14,863 of record BQKZ01008658.1, read on the forward strand.
GATAATAATGATAACAATGATAAAAATTATAATGATAATAATTCATATACTACGCTTTTTCGCAAAATGTTCCAAAGCGCTTACAACGAATACATGATAGATTAACGAGGACATTTGATTACTGGGTAGGCCTAGGGGGATGCAGCAGTGACGGAGGTGGCAGTTAATAGTCACAAGACGGCGGTATTTGCACTTACTGAACGGATAATAAGCGTTAACAGAAAGCATGACTGTTTTATAGCACACCCACATCTACATTTAAAACCCATTTGCATTCATTTTTGACAAAATTTTGGGATAGAATTCGCTTATGCCATCTTTCGTTTCTTTATCGCGCGTACTTCCCCTAGCTTTTAGAAACATTTGAAATTTCCAGTCATTTAAATGGGAACCAGCCTTTGGAATTATCGTGCTCTCATTGAATGAAGAAAAATCAGATGAACAAATTGTGAAAATTTGAGCAAAATCGGACAACCCGTTCAAAAGTTATAAATTTTCAAAGTCACTGAGATATGACGATTCCTATCGCTGATCCGTGCGATCGGCAAATTTGATGGAATTTGTGACGTCATGTCGGACAACTTCTCATTCACTTTGTACATAGAATTTTTCAAAATGGATTAATGTAAAATTTAGAGTAAGGTTGCAACATTATTCTTCTCAAAGTACATGCAGAATCAATACAGAAATGCTATACCCCAATCGAAAATTGGCATTTTGTTGACTTTTCTGAAAAAAAAGGAGAAAATGTGGAAATTTGTATACAGAGTGAATGAGGAGTTGTCCGACATTACGTCACGGATTCCGTCGAATTTGCCGATCGCACGGATCCCCATGAGCGGTAGGGATCGCCATATCTTTGTGACTTTGAACAGTCATAACTTTTGAACGGGTTGTCCGATTTTGCTCAAATTTTCACAGTTTGTTCATCTGATTTTTCTTCATTCAATGAGAGCACGATAATCCCAGGGGTTGGTTTTCCTTTAAGTTACCTGTTTAGTTTTTGTTGTTGCTGCTGTTGTTGTATGTATGTATGTATGTCTCTTTCTGTATTGCCTTTCTGTCTTATATGT
>BQKZ01008659.1:0-24905 GCA_036244855.1 Temnopleurus reevesii
GCCCAAAATTTGTAAAATGTTTTTGATTTCTGATGGCATGGAACAAGCCGTACATATCTTTCTGATTGCGTGATGGCGGAGGCATAAATTTCGACCGTGCGCGGTCGAGGATTCATCTAGTTGTTATTTACATTTTGATTTTGATGCTGACCACATTCATATTGCCCTGGAATCTCATTGCTGTACAATGTACAATAATTCATTCTTTTTATCATGTGTTACATTTTCCTCCTGAAAAAATAACCCTCCTTAATACATTTTATGGGGGTCTTTTGAGCTCACTGGGGCTATTTAGGGCGATTTGCCCTTTGCCCCATGTATATTTTACGCTGGTCTAGATTATTTTCCATCATCACAGACCTTAAATTTACAATATTATTAGGACATTCAAAGGTAATGTGAATGAGAAATATTAATTATATTTTCTTTATAGCCATTTTTTATTCTAAATGCCTAAATCACATGTTAGTATGAGTAGATATGTTCTTCTTTGCATGAATTTACTAAGCTCTTATTTTAATCCCATAGCAAAAAAACTTGTCAGGGAAGGATGAAAAAAAGAATGATAAAGTTTGCTCTCTCTTTCCCAGGCAGCCAAGTTTTACATTCTGCAATTTGCTTCACTATCATTTTTATTGCATGTCATATACATTTATATTTTTGTTAAATAAAATCTAATTGAACATACCAAATAAACAAAGAGAATAATAATACATTTTTGTCAATTTTCTTCTCAGAGAGTCTATCCAGGTGGAGAAGAGTAAGACCGGGAAGATGATTTTCTCAATGGATCAGGCCAGGCATATATTCAATGGTAGCAGAGTGCCAGGCGCTGGATCAGATAAACTCATCAACTGCTTCAAGACCGGTAAGAAATCCTGGCAAGTCTTAGATATTTTTTGGAGTCCGATTTCTCCACACCAGGCTGGTTTACTTCTAAATTTATGCATAAACTCATCAACTGCTTCAAGACCGGAAAGAAAAACTTTCAGACAAATGGTTAAAAGGGAAAGAGGAGATTTCAGATGTGCTGATGAGTTTCCCCACGGAGAAGACAAGGCGTATAATGATAAAAATACATGAGATTTATAGAGCGTCATTTTCCATTTTGATTAAATGCTGAAGGTGATTTAATGAGCTATTTGATATTTGATATTGGATATATTTATTTATTCTGTTTCTTTCATTTTTTTTCATAACAAATAAAAAAATTAAATGAACATGAATATACACTTCTCAAAAAAAGTTAAGGAACACTTTTTAAAACGTACATAAAGATTTTATACAAGGTGTTTTATTTCTGGAAATACCTCAGTACAACTGTCCTAAATGTCCTTAAACACGCTGTAATCAATTTCACGCATGGGTGGTTTCAGTTGTTGCACAATGTCTCTCGCATCACTGCACATCCTGAAAAGTGGGCCCCGAGGGGTATCAGCTACCGACATGAAGTGGTAAAAACGAATGTCTGAGTGTCTTTCAGGCAGTTCAGTAACGAGTGTGACCACCTCCTGCAGCAATAACGGCTTCACAGCGCTGTCTCATGGAGCTGATGAGGCGATTGATGTCTCTGACGTCCAGTGCATCCCATGCAGCCTCCAGAGCCACACCCAGCTGCTGCAGTCCAAGTGGATGGGCTTCGAGCTGCTCGAGACTCCTCCCCATCATGTCCCAGACGTGCTCTATCGGGTTTAAGTCCGGGGACCTCCCTGGCCACTCCATACGCTCAATTCCCTGGCCCTCAAGGAACTCGGTCACCACCCTAGCTCGGTGGGCACGGGCATTGTCATCCATGAAAATGATGTTTTGTCCCACATTTTCTGCAAATGGCACCACTATAGGTTCAAGGACCTCATCCCTGTACTTCACTCCTGTCATTGCTCCCCCTGGGACCACGTAGAGACGAGTACGGTTGGCGTAGGTGATGCCTCCCCACACCATGCCACTGCCTCCCCCATAACGGTCATGTTCTGCAATACAGGGGTCTGCCAATCCCTCTTCTGGTCGCCTCCAGACTCTCGAACGTCCATCATTGTGGTCAAGGGAAAATCTGCTCTCATCTGTGAACAGAACTCTACGCCATTGCTGTCTGGTCCATCTGACATGCTCCCGGGCCTAGGGCTATACTCCGAGAGACCCCGCAGTGGCCGACCAGTTTCAACAACCCCTAGAGATGATCGCTACTTTACGAAACTCAGCCTCCGCAACCGCTTTCACAGTGCACGCCGCCTCAACAATGACTTCGCTGCAGCAACTGGAGTGATTGTTTCCACTCAAACAATCCGTAACCGACTTCACAGAGCCAATATGCATGCCAGACGGCCAGCTCAGTGTGTCCCACTCACCCCTGCTCACAGAAGAATTCGTCTCAACTGGGCCCGGGAGCATTTCAGATGGACCAGACAGCAATGGCGTAGAGTTCTGTTCACAGATGAGAGCAGATTTTCCCTTGACCACAATGATGGCCATTCGGCAGTCTGGAGGCGACCAGGAGAGAGATTTGCAGACCCCTGTATTGCAGAACATGACCGTTATGGGGGAGGCAGCGTCATGATGTGGGGAGGCATCACCTACGCCAACCGTACTCGTCTCTACGTGGTCCCAGGGGGAGCAATGACAGGAGTGAGGTACAGGGATGAGGTCCTTGAACCTATAGTGGTGCCATTTGCAGAAAATGTGGGAAAAAACATCATTTTCATGGATGACAATGCCCGTGTCCACCGAGCTAGGGTGGTGACCGAGTTCCTTGAGGGCCAGGGGATTGAGCGTATGAAGTGGCCAGGGAGGTCCCCGGACTTAAACCCGATAGAGCACGTCTGGGACATGATGGGGAGGAGTCTCGAGCAGCTCGAAGCCCATCCACTTGGACTGCAGCAGCTGGGTGTGGCTCTGGAGGCTGCATGGGATGCACTGGACGTCAGAGACATCAATCGCCTCATCAGCTCCATGAGACAGCGCTGTGAAGCCGTTATTGCTGCAGGAGGTGGTCACACTCGTTACTGAACTGCCTGAAAGACACTCAGACATTCGTTTTTACCACTTCATGTCGGTAGCTGATACCCCTCGGGGCCCACTTTTCAGGATGTGCAGTGATGCGAGAGACATTGTGCAACAACTGAAACCACCCATGCGTGAAATTGATTACAGCGTGTTTAAGGACATTTAGGACAGTTGTACTGAGGTATTTCCAGAAATAAAACACCTTGTATAAAATCTTTATGTACGTTTTAAAAAGTGTTCCTTAACTTTTTTTGAGTAGTGTATATTAATACATTTTTACCAGAAAAAAAGAAGAAAATGAATGTTTAAGGCATAAAATTAGACTGCATATAAAGTTTGCAGATTTGCAAAAAATAAAACGAAAACAGAAAAGGACATGTTGAAAAGCAAGCTTGTATGATACATGTCCTTAGTTACAAAAATACAATGCAATGATTTCTTTACATGTAGTGCTACAATACTATTTTGCGGCAAATTTGTATTAGGATTTAACATAATGAGCTATGAATGATTTTAAACTAGAAGACATACAAGATTTACAAAATGGAAACAAAGAAATGAATGAATGTCTGTCTTCAGAAAGCAATGATAAACAGATAAGTTTTTAGATTAGTCTTGAATGAGGTTGTAGTAGTGACATTCCTCAAGTCCAGGGGAAGGGATTTCCACAACTTTGATGGGTCTTTCCACAACTTTGGACATGTTTTTAGGCATTAAACAAATCTTAAGTAATTCAATGAAATGAAAAGTTAGAATTTCTCTACCTAATCACCTTATCTCCATTCGCAATAGCTCTATTATCACAAAAGAAATATCCTCCCCCTCATTCTGTTGATAAGTGTTAAACATGTGTCACAGCTACTCTCTGAATCAAAAAGGAAACTACTTTCTTTTTTGTACGTAGAGCTATATTGGACGTTTGAATGGAAGATGTTTATTTTGTCTAATCTCTTTGTCCCATCTGCAGAGATGCCGACCAGTACAATTTTATCATATTTAATACGATAATATGAATGAAATACGATAATACGGTATGGGTCTTTAAAAAAAGATTTTTCTAGGGCTGGAGTTTTTAGATCTATGTTCCTTGACAGCAACATCGCATTAAACAGTCCCTTGTACTTGCATTGTATTTCATCTGGAACGCAAATTTGCCTTCCGATTTTCGAGCAGCTCTCGTGGCGCGATGCACTATAGAAATATGATGATCATATATTATCACTTTTTTTTGGTAAATCTGATTTTTTAGGGTAGTCAGTCTTTTTTTGTATGTCAAGAGGTTGGCATCTCTGCATCTGTTGTTTTTTTTTCACAGAAAGGGAAGGATATTGTCCGAATCACATTGTTGTAGGATGCAACGGCCATCTATTCAAGGTTGATCCGTTCAACAGTCGAGGAAAACTCATTGGATCAAGACAATTAGCAAGGTAATAGTAATAATAATAATAATAGGTCCATTTATATAGCACAATCACTATAAGCATTTACTCTACTGCGCTTGATACTAGGTACCATATTATTACCCTGGCTATAACTGCCGAGCAAGAAAGTTAGGTGCTCAAGCATTCCAAGGAATAAATTCCTGCCAGGTACCATTTTCACCTGGGTTGAGTACAGCACAGTGTGGATGAATTTCTTGCTGAAGGAAATTAATGCCATGGGTGGGATTCGAACCGCGCACTTCTGCCTGAAAGGCGAGAGTCAGATCCACTACACCACAACGCTTCCACTTTTTCCTTTCGCTGCAATATTCAGAGGTGCGAACCATTCGGTAATATTTGTGAGATTTATTTTCATCAGAATTCAAGGCATTCATCACAAGTGAATGGCTGAGAGTCTTGCCATTTTTGTCATGTTATCTCTCACTTTTTGTTAAGCTGTTGCATTATTCACATATTAAATTTTACATCATGCATATTTTGGTTCGGTTGGCTTCTCTCTATGCTGCTAGGGAGTTTTTGTAGAATATTGCTATCAACTGCAACTTGCAGCACCAAACAAGGTCAGTGTATTTTACGAGCTAAAATTTTAGTTGGAGTCTTATTTTCGGTAACTTCTCGAATATGAATTTGCTAAAATTTTCACTCATTGCAATGCCTATATGTGTACAGTGGTCTTCAACTTGTAAAAATAACAACTCACAAAAATGTAAGTAGCACAGAAATTTAATGAATTCCCTTAAATTAATGTGTGCTAAAATATATCAATGTTGACGGGGGGAACCACCAACATTTGAGAAATATGGATTCCATCAAATGATCAATATTTGAAGGCAGTTTACTCCAGCTTATCAAGGATTGGAGCACCAAAAGAGGGCAGTGTTTATCTACGTTGGCGGGGGATGAGAGGGATAGATGGGGAGAGAACCATATATATACATACTTGACGAATCTGCATTCTGCAAAACATCGATAGTTGAAAAACAGTTGTCATTCTCTTTTTCTCTCTTGTATCTAGACAACTCCAAAGTATCAAAGATTGTAGCACCAAGCGAGGGCAGTGTATATCTACGTTGACGGGCGATGAGAGAGATAGATGGGGAGAGAATCATAAACACTTGAGAACTCTAGATCCCATGAATGAGCAACACATGAAGACGATTGATACAGCAATTGCTTTACTGGTCCTGACTGATTCAACTCCCACTACATACACAGAGGTAAATCTAGTGAAAACTTGGTATAGAGATCTGGGCCAGATTGCATAAAAAGTTGACTTTAGCTTGCAATTCCTAAATTGCTTGAATATTGAGATGCATTTAAACGCATTTTTCTATGCAATAGGGCTCATATATAAAAAGATTCCTAATATAGATAGGTACTAATCTGGTCCCAGCTCTTTATAACTTATTGTTTCTAACCCTGATATACCCTTACCTAGATTCCTGCTATAACAAGATATTTTTTCATTGTCGAGAGCCAGACTACACCATGATGCTTCCTTTTATGTGTATCTATTTGTAAAAAAAATTTTTTTGTTATTGATTAAAGCCCGTGTATAGTTTTGGTAAAGATTAAAGAAATGTGAATTTTGGGGATATATACCATTACATATAGTTTGTATACACATTTCAAGATCATAGCATAATTTTCTACGAGCGAATTCTTTTGAAAATTTGAATTTGACCGTTAAATCGTATTTTCTTATTGGGCATATACAAAATTACTTCCAAAATTTTATTAAAGCATGCTAAAAAGGAATACATAAAGAATAAATTCTGACATTTTCATCCAATTCTGTTCATGAGAAGCTGTCCTTTATCAAAAAAGAAAATATTGAATTAGCGTCGGGGGCTACGACGCTAAAATATTTTCCACACTTTAGGTTATAACTTTTCCAAAACTTGTTAATTTTTCGTACAATCTTTTGTACAACATGTTCATGATATCATGTTTCTTTTTAAGTAGATTTGAAGACAAAATTTGGCGACAAAAATATTGGCTTTTACCAAAACTGTACTTGGGCTTTAAGAATATCTTACTGAATAAGACAAATTATTAATTGCATCTGACATCTTAGCAAGGCAACTTTAAAACCTTATCACCTGATTTTGATCGAAAGCAGAATTGCACCTTCAATTATTTTCTTATATTGCCCGCTCAGAAAAGTCTATGTAAAAAGCGAGAGCGTATAATACTGTGCCACTAAATACGCGTTGATGACGCGATCTTGATGAAGACGTGTGGTGTACAAAGGGATATTTAGATGACAACCTGAAATTTTGATGGTTGTTTTACCATATCAAAGCCTTTATGTCATTGCTAAAAAGGCATTTCTATGTGACTTGATATGCGAGTGATATTTCAAATATTTCTGATTCGGCTTTGGATGTCTGATTTGATGAATAATAGCAATATTGAAATGCCACAAGGCCGACGTATATCACCCTCATTGTTGCAATTTGGAACAAATTGCCCATAGAAATTAGGTTATCTCGATCTGTAGTTGTTTCTAAAAACTTGTTGAAAACTCATTTATTTCTTGAAGCTTGAAGCAATAATATCTTGTACCTTTATGCATTGTTTTAGTAACAATACCCACATACCCTAACATCACAGCATAGTAGAGTATATTCATATAGTGACTGCGCTATATGAATTATCTAATTATTAATATTATTATTGAAAACTCATTTATTTCTTGAAGCTTTTCAATAATATCTTGTACCTTTATGCATTGTTTTAGTAACAATATCCACAGACCCTATCATCATAGCGCAGTAGAGTATATTCATATAGTGACTGTGCTATATAAATTATCTAATTATTATTATTATTATAGCAACTGTCAGCGATAGTGCTTTTCATCCAATCACAATCAAGGAATTTGTCAGTACTGACTAATTGTCTCTGCGACAAATCTTGATGAAACACCCCCAGGTATCAATATCCACATACCCTAACATCACAGCGCAGTAGAGTATATCCATATAGTGACTGCGCTATATGAATTATTATTTTTTATTATTATTGACAGCTCGTTCAAGATGCTCTCAGCGGCAGGAACATCCATAACAAATGGATGGATAAGAGTGTTATCTTACTGGTCAACCAAAATGGAACTCTCTCATGTATTAGTGATGTAAGTAGCTTATTTATAGTTTTCTACTTGGCTTTCTTGCCTTCCCTTCACCCCACTCAACTTTCACACTTCTCTAATCCCTTAATTGTTTTGTCCCACTCTCTCCTCCAGCTGGTTATCTTTCTTTTGTTCAAGCATTGGAGTTCCTTAATTCTTCCCTCCTTGCTCCGTGATTGGCTGCCCCTCACATCCTGTTCTTTCTTTCTCTCCACCTCCTCGTTTTAGCTTTTTCTATATACTTGCGTGTTCACTTCATTTCTCTGTCATTTTGCTTATGATTAAGATTCTGCTGGGATCGAAAGCTCAAGCTCTTTTTTTACTTGACTTGATTTTATATATTGAAATGTAGCAATGTAATCATACATATATTTGATGAAAATAATGATGATAGAAATTACAGTTAATATACAAATAATAATTTGTTTCCTTACAATGCCTTATTGATCTAGTCTTGATCATCAACCACTTTTCACTTTATTATTACCCAGCAATTCCCGCCAGTGACAATAGACGATATCAAACGATCACTCAGGATACCATTGTTATCGATCTGTTGGCGCTGGGGCAGTGACTTCCAGTTTGGGAAGTGGAAACTATACATTGGACATCTCCTATTTACGGATAATTACCCAGTTTTCTTACTTTAAACATCATTGGATAAAACAACACCTGGGCAGTGCTTCACCAAGTTACGAAAGACTGTAATAACAGCTTTACGCATGTCTGGAACCATTTCTTATGCTGATCAGAACAAGAATGTTGCACTCGTTAACGTATACCTGTCTTTACAAACGATTTGGTGGAATACCGCCATGGTGTAATGACTAATAGTTCAAATCTGGAAATATATTGTGGAAGGGAAACATGGAGCAAGCAGAAATGATCATATGAGCACGAATGTGCATAACTGGAAGTGACAACCCTGATTACAATGTAAACTGCGTAGCGCCTGGAGCTGTTCTCAATTTGCATTTATAGTCGGTTGCGAGAATTTATTACCCATCCATCCATTTACTAAGCTGTTAACACATGCACACAGTGTCAAATTGTCTCCTACCAAATGCATTGAAACAATTCTCCCCACCGACTATACGCGATACAAAGTGATATTGATCGATACCTCCAGTATTGAACCTCTGGAGCCGGGAAGCATACTTCCAGTACATGTGATACATGCACAGGTCACAGCTCTCATCCATGGATATTTGCCAATTTTCTTCTTTTCGCGTTGTCTGATGTGCACTCTGCTGCCCCACAGAAAAAAACCATAGTATGATAAAACGTAACATGTGAAGAAAAAACAAACTTAAGCTGAAAAAAATATATTTATGAGCATTTAAAACGAAGCTATGGAGTCAGCGAAACAAACTTCCATACAAATACACGCGAGCAGAACCTGAAACGGAATTGACCGTCCTGGCTCCACATAACTATTTTCTCTAAAAATTTTTGACGCCCTCATTGGCTTTGATTTTACAACAATAGTCGGTGGGGAGAATGAGTGCAGCCTCTTTTTATTTTACATCGGAAATTCATTAAAAAGCTTGTATTTCAACATGAGATAATTCTTGTGGTCTTTTTTTTTAGCATGCCCCTTACGATGCGATGGTGTGTGTTGACATGATATACTGGGGGTATCAGAGAATGGAACGAAATGGAGGTTCTTGGCCGGTGAGTAATGATATTAATTATAATCAAAATGCAGCTTGATTTATTTCATTTTATTTATTTATTTTTCCGTTTCAATAAAATATAATGATATATAAAGAATGATATTTACATATTATCAGTTACATATAAATTTATAATGCATAATATCTGAACAGCGAAAGGTTATTAAAGAAGAACGAAACCCTGCATTTTATATTCTCTCAGTAGATGGAGAAAAATAAAATGAACCAACTGTGAAAATTTGAGCATAATCCGACGATCCATTCAAAAGTTATGAATTTACAAAGTTATAGTGAATGTCCCGTCATGGGAATCCTCGAGTCGGCAACGCCGACCAATTATTAGTCGTCTACGTTCAAATCTGTGACGTATTTGTGGACAGCTCTCCATTCATTCTGTACACAAAATTTAACAATTTCTTCTTTTTTCAGAAAAGTGGACAAAATTTTCCCTTTTCTCGTCAGTATTATAGGTGTTGGATAATTCTTCAAGTATTGTTGGAAGAATAATGTTGAATAGTTATGGTATATTCAATCAAATTCCATAATTATAAAAAATCATGTACAAAATAAATGGAGAGTTGTCCGCATATCGTCATAGATTTGTTAAGCGTTGCCAATTCAAGGATCCCCATGACATGGGATAATTGAAACTTTGAAAATTCGTAACTTTTGAACGGACTGTCCAATTAAGCTCAAATTTTCACAGTTTGATCATCATATTTTTCTTCATCGACTGATAGCAAATTAATTCCAGGGTTTCATTCCACTTTAAGTTAAAGAAATGGAGGGGCATGCAGAAAAAGCAAGGTTTGTAAAACGTATGCCCCTTTTCATGATTTTAGATAAATTTGAGGCTATGCCTTAGAAGTATTTGTTCAACACATGATTTGCATATACATGAACCCAATGTATAATATAAAATTTATGTTGTTTCCTTGCTTTTAAAGCAGATCTATATTCTCCATACTCTTATTTTCTTTTCTGTTTTGTAGGCGCATATGGAAATGCCATGGCTATGTGTTATGTGCCATATAAAAACTGAATATTATTTATTATTAGTAGTAGTAGTAGTAGTAGTAGTATCATTATTATCCTTATTATTATTATCATTATTATTATTAGTAGTAGTAGTAGTAGTAGTAGTATCATTATTATCCTTATTATTATTATTATCATTATTATTATTATTATTAGTAGTAGTAGTAGTAGTAGTAGTATCATTATTATCCTTATTATTATTATTATTATTATTATTATTCTCATTTTCTTGTATGAACAGGATTCTGACTGTGAGGTGAAGGAAGATGTTACCGAGCCACAAGAACTAGTCTTTGTCACAGACCCTACCATTGAAGATGCGATTGTGAAGGCAGATGAGGTTCATTACACCATGGTAAAACATTAAGAAGCATTTCTTTTTCATTTGACCATGCAACAAGTTTTAAAATATTTTATTATATATTACTGGAGATCATTGATATGTCTTCAAATGTATGGTGGCCTGCTCAGAAATGTGTGATTTTACTCTTGCACAAATAATGTTAGTATGAACACGCATTAATAAGCAAGATTCTGTCCTTTTTTTATGATTCTGCTACTTTTTATACACCAATAATCTTCTTCGATGTCACCCTATTGTCTAGTATACTCATAAAGAATGTCTGTAACTGCAATGGACGGCATTTTTCACGAGGTAAAAGATGAAAGATGGATTCAAGGAGGCGCTAACTCCAGTAAAGCCCTGGTCACATAGGACCCCGGAAGCAACATGATTCACCCCGACTCGTTGTTTTGAGGCAGTTAACTGTGAATTAACAAAGAGTCGGGGTGAATTATTTGCTTCCGGGGTCCTATGTGACTGGGGCTTTAGCTTAGCTTATAACAAGCAACATGCGTTTGCGTAGCACACTTCATGCTACCAAAATTGCATGGGCAATTGTTCTCAGTTGCAATACAATGTTAAAACCTTGTACATAGTGGTGAATATCATGACTCTTAATTGAAGAGAGTTGATCAGTTGGACTATCTTCACTATAGTCTGATGAAGGCTAGCAGTATACAGCAGCCGAAATGTCACTATACTAACATTCTACGTTTGCACATCGTGAGACAACTGATCAACTCTCTTCAATTATTCTTCACAACAATGAACCTCTGTCAAACCATATCATGAATCTTGCATGCACTAGATATTGGGAAATGATTTTGTGCTGAGACGACATGATGATAACCCCTCATATTCTTCCTTTTATTTTAGGTTGACAATGTAGATATCCTCTGCAGCTACTTCCTCAACCTGGGAAAGAACTGGTGTAAGAAGTTTCGCCTCCATCCTGACTTCTTGTGTCAGTTAGCTATTCAGCTTGCCTACTACAAGATGTATGGAAGGTGAGCCCAATCTATTCTTACAGATGGCATTTTAGCCATAACATGTATGCTAGAATACATTTTTTTTATGCCCAACGTATTTGCCTGTAATATACACTTTTTGCAAATTTCTGAGATATTGTACAACAGAACTGACAAATATTCTTATTTATGCAATTGTACCAGATTTCGCATTTGTTAATTTCCCAGTCACATAGAAACCTTGAAACAACACCATTCAATGTGGCTCTTTGTTCTGAGGTGTTTGACTGTGAACTTAATAAAGAGTTGTGTTTAGTCATGTTGCTGCCGGGCTTTATTGTGACTGGAGCCTGAAGAGAGGATGTATTCAACTTAGTTATTGGCCTTGCTGAAAAGAGCAGCATTTCTTTACCATATGTGAAATAAGGTATCATCATGCTATTCTTTCAATTACGGAAGCATAATTACATCAGGGAATGTTGATACAGTCTGTTTTCTCATCATTCTTCAAATTATTTATCTAATACTGTAAAAGCTAATATTTTAGCGCACAGATATTCTTGGTATTTTGGACCAGTTTGACACGTTGGCATGTTGTTATTTTCACGTTCTTGGCAGTTTTTGTACACAGATGAGTGGAAATTTTTGCGAAGCGACAACCGCGAAAGTAGTGTAAATAAAACCACCGCAAAAATATCAGCTTATACAGTATGTTTTTTTTTTAACCTCTAGACTGGCTCACACATACAAGACAGGAATTATAAGACAGTTCTTCCTGTCTTTAAATTTGCCGTCTCAGATGAATGGTCATTTTTACTCTTATATATGAATACCTCGCTCACATGTGCAAGCAAATTATTTTTATGAATGCATAAAAAAGGCAAATTAATTTTAAGATTGGAAGAATCCGTTTTCTGACCAGTCCTTGACAGAATTCTCTAATGTATTCTTTACCCTCTAGACCCACTGCTACATACGAGACTGCAACCACCAGACAGTTTTACCACGGCCGTACGGAGACGTGTAGATCATGTACCTCGGAGGCTCTTGAGTGGTGCAAAGCAATGGTCAACCCTCTTTCTACAGTAAGTTAAGTCTCAAGTATCAGAATGGCTGGGGGGGGGGGCGCAGGGAGGAGGAGAGAGAGGGGAGAGGATTGTCTCACCACCTAACAGTTCTACCATGGCTGTATGGAACCTGTAGTAGATCAAGATAAAACTGTTCTCCAAAAACAAAAAGAGATAAGACAATGTCATTACCTCTTTTATATCACGAATATTGTTACATCAGCTCTCAAGATACCAAGTTGCCACTGAACTGTATAAGCTGACATTTTCATGTTTGCTTATTTTTCGTGAATTTCATAGAAAATTTCCACTCAGTATGATGTACATTTATATGCATACAAACACCGTCAAAAACACAAAAATAACACACTAAATTATCTAACTAGTCCCATTATGTGGAAATATTGGCTCATGCAGTATTTATCTTATACAGTATTTATCTTGTACGTCTTTGTAATTATAATAATAATGAACGGCTTTTATATAGCGCTAATGAACTCTTTTTAAAGAATTCCCTAAGCGCTCTACAATAGCAGCTGTATTACCCTGGCTTTAGCAGTGCAGCTATTATTAGGCGCATAAGCTTTTTCAAGGAATAAATCCCTAACAGGTACCAATTCACATCACCTGGGTTGAGTGCAGCACAACCCATCATTTTTCTTCCTATTTTCTTGCTACAGAAAGCAGAGCAAGCTGAGCTGCTGAAGGCGGCATACATCAAACACTTCCAGCTGATGAGTGATGCAATGCAGAACAAAGGATGCGATAGACACCTACTAGGTCTCTACTTCATCTCGGATGAAATGGGATTGCCACCTCCAGAGATCTTTCTTGATGCTGGTTTTGCCAAAAGGTGAGGCATAATTGAAGAGAGTTGATCAGTTGTCTCACAATGTGCAAACATAGAACGTAGGTAGAATAACGTTTGGGCTGCTGTGTACTGCTTCTTCCATCCTATTCGTGAATGATTTTAAGCAAATTATGATTATTCATTATCTATTGGAATTCTCACTACTGACAATAAAGCCATCGATATGGAGGATGGGAAAGTGACTTCTGGTTTGGGAAGTTAATGCATTTGCTACTTCTAACATTTATGATAATTACCTTTTTTACCTATATCAGCATTGGCAGAAAGAGGCACCCCATGTCTATGATAGTTAACATGAGGAAACGTGTAAGATAAAGTGTAAATCAAGTGGGATTCTTTTTATCTGAAACATTGCAAAAACAAACACACATGCACAAATGCCCTCACTCAACTTGTTTATATTGAAAACTCAATAGTGCTACTTGCAGTTCTTAATCTGCATTTACTGTTGGTGGCGAGAATTTTTTTTCATAGATTTTACGACAAATATTACATCACATGATACTGATCTTCAAATTTGTTCTAGAGTTTTTGAAAATACATTATATCTGTGACTGTAGTTCTTTTTAGTCAGTTTTAGTTGTGTGTTGATTGGGTTTTCTTGTATATCTTTTATGTCTGTTTATTTTTGTTATCCTGATAAGCAGGAGATATTGTAAGAAAGTTGCCATTGACAGATGTGTGAAGTTGATCGATCACCTCCATACAACTGTCAATGGCAGCTTTAGTATAAGGGTGCACATCTTTTTGAAAGTGAGATACATCTAGGACAAAACATACAGAGCTTGGTCATTTTAAGTTGATTTGCCCGAGTTTTGGTATGGGCTACCTATGATTGTAAATTGTTGAGCAGGTTAAAAAGAATTAAAAGAAAATGTTTAAAAAAGTTTGTATGAATATGTACACCTTCTTGTTACTTTTGCTTTTCTATATTTGCAAAGCGCATAGGCACTGCTTCTGCAGTTAGATGCGATAAAGAAATATGGCTAATTATTACTATTATTAACATTCTTTTCTTACAGCGGAGGAGGGGGTAACTTCATTCTATCGACCAGTTTGTCCGGTTACAAGCCATTCCTCGGTCTAGTTCCTCCCATGTGTCCACATGGATACTTCATTAGCTATCGCATCCTATCTGATAAGTAAGTATCAAAGACCATGTTAAAAAATTAATGCAACAGGGCGCTNTTCTTACAGTGGAGGAGGGGGTAACTTCATTCTATCGACCAGTTTGTCCGGTTACAAGCCATTCCTCGGTCTAGTTCCTCCCATGTGTCCACATGGATACTTCATTAGCTATCGCATCCTATCTGATAAGTAAGTAGCAAAGGCCATGTTAAAAATGAATGCAGTCTAACCTCACTTGTAAAACGAGTTCTTGTTATTACAAGATGATTTTTAGTAGTCCTGTCTTTTTGTATTTATTGTTTTCCAGTTCTTGTTTGTGTTTCATAAAGCCGTTCATAGATTTGCACACGTCTTTATGAACCTTTAGACGGGCCTATTTTCAAGGAACTTTTGTGAATGTTTAAACTGATGAAAATGAAGAACAAAAATGGGCAGGAATATTGGTGAAAAGAAAGGAACTAAGGAATGGGAATAACCAATCAGAAGCTGCAACAAAAGAGAGAGAGAAAATAGAAAAATATATACATGTATATATAATTGGGGACTGCAGGATGGGGTTGCTTTTTCATGCTTCAACAATATGAGCAAATTGGAAGATCATTTATTCGGCAAATTCAAAACAAAACAATTAGAGTATATGATATAATATTTATTGACAAAATCATCTCTTTATTTCGTTTTTCAGACTGGAATGGGCTATAGTGACGTACAAGAACAATGCTGAGACGGATAATCACGCCATGTTTAGACACATCACACAATCCCTCATACAGATCCAAGACATCACAAATCAAGCCGCTTCTAAGCTATGAGTTACCAAGGCATGTTCAGACACATCACTCAATCGCTCATACAGATACAAGACATCACAAATCAAGCCGCTTCTAAGCTATGAGTTACCAAGGCATGTTCAGACACATCACTCAATCGCTCATACAGATACAAGACATCACAAATCAAGCCGCTTCTAAGCTCTGAACACACCATCATTACTCGAGAGTGGACCGTTGAATCTCCATATTCTCTTCGAAAATCAGCACTTAGTTGACTTTTCTGGAAAAAAAAGAAAATGTGAAATTTTGTATACAGAGTGAATGAGGAGTTGTCCCAACATGACGTCACAGATTCCGTCAAATTCGCCGATCGCAAGGATCCCCATGAGCGGCCGGGATCGTAATACCTCTGTGACGTTGAAAATCCATAACTTTTGAACAGGTTGTCAGATTTGGCTCAAATTTTCACAGTCTGTTCATCTGATTTGTCTTTAGTCAATGAGAACATGACAATGTTAGGGGTTGGTTCCCCTTTAACCCTAATTCTACCGAGATGTGTAGGGATGTGATCTTCAAACACGCGTAACATCATGACTGCATGTCTGGTTGTTGCAAATTTGGTCTCAACAGTTGCGGCATGGCGCAAAGCCATGCCCCTGTGCCTCCCGTCTGGTAGAGATAGGGTTAAAAAAAGGAACAATTCCGATCAAAAGCTTACATCTCAAACAGATTATCAAGTCATATGCAATTTATCTGGTAACTCATTTGCATATTTGCCTTACAAATGGATAGCATTACCAGACCGAGGACCACGCAATATAGATTGAGTCAAATCTAAGTCCAGGAAAAACGTGATATTTCTATCAACTTAAGTCAAATGCCAATTGAATGCTCCTTTCTAATACTATTGAAATCGGGAGCAGGTTGGGATTACGATGTCAGCACAGTTCAATACACAATATAGGGACCTTTTGTCTAATGACACACTCGATTCATTGAAAGTGTTTTTAATCCCGTTGAAAATAGGCATAAAAGGTAGATGTCAGACAGGTTTAAAGGTATAGATTCGTAATGGTCAGGATGCAGAAATTGATGTAAAACAAGCTGATATATTCACAACTTGCATTACATGCCTAAATATAACAGTGTACAATATTAGGAAAAGATTTTCACACTTATTCTGGCGTATTTTGCTTTGAAAATGCCAACCACGCGTTATTTCTACGGTGCACTAAACGATTTGCACGTGGGCCAGAGTGGCGGAGAATGGCTGGAGCGACCGGTGGTTTAAAGTGGAAAACTCTAAAAAAAAAAAAGTGAGAGTAGAAATGCAAAGGTGAAAGAGAAGAACCAAATCAGAACCAGAACTGAAAGAAGGAGATGTAGAAGGAGGGGAATGATGGAGCAAGGAGTATAATTGAAGTATATTATAAATGAAATATAATGTAGATTATATGTGTATTATAAAGTCTAAATTCAGAAAGTCTGGGAGTTGCCCTGATTAATCCCATGTTAAACCCCATCTTTTGATATACCTTTCAAAATACGAAATTATTATTGCAGTGGAAACTTGGTATAAAGAAATGTGATATAACAACATTCCTAATATAAAGAGGTAGTGGTTTTGTGCCAGCTCTTTATAACTTATAGGTTTTTAACCCTGCAATAACACGATGTTTTTGATGGTCCCAAGTACCTTGATATACATGTACTTTACCCATATACTCATACACTGGTGTCTTATATTAATGGGATTATATGCAATCTGCTCCAAAATATGATCTCGCCTTTTTTTTTTACCTTTTGCATTAGTATTAAAAAAAGGATTGAACTTTACTCCTCAAATTGAATCTCTATTGCATGCATGTGTGAACCAACTTTAATATTTTTACAGTCAAACCTACCTATAATGGCCAAACAAGGGAAACAGAAAAAGTAGCCTCTGTAGGCAAGTGTCCTCTATAGACAGGTTCTGTAACACACATTTTTGTCTAGAGGTGGCAACTATAGGCAAGTGGTTACTGTGGACAGGTGGCCACTAAGACAGGGTTGACTGTCTTTTTAAAGAGAAAGTGTAATATTTATAGCCTACCTCGATATAGTTTTATTTGTATTCCAAAATGTTTAAACACCTTGTACAGTGAATACATTTCTACATCAAAAATGCTTTTGATATTAAATGGTTTCATTTAGTTGAGTATTACTGTAAGTTATTTTGCGTAGGATGTCTTGCAGGAAAGTTTCCATGTATATTTGAAACAACTTTCTATTCAGTTCAATTTCAGCCTTTCGATAATTAGAAAAAATTTGCTTGCAACAACAATTTTGATTGATATGTTACAGTGGCATAGCACGGAACAGCAAAATGTATGCAATTGGGGATGCATTGTTGTTGATAAACAGTCAACCATTCTTTAAGAACAGAGCATCCATCTCTAGAATAGAGTTTGCCACTGTGCCCTCAGTCTGTTACTCTCAACAACAACCTAAAGCCTTACTAGCAGGCAAATATTTTATCTGAACCATAAGAACTTAAAATGACATTTTTGCTTGAGATTTGATGCTATTTTGTATGTTCGTAATCTGAAGTTGGCTTTGGAGGAATCTTGATGATGCTACATTATTGTGAATAATTGCCTTTTAATTACGTCAAGTAATTGCCTAATTCATTAGGACTATTTGGACCAAGATGTATGAAATATTTATTATTTACGTCTTTTTAAGTAGAATTTCTGCTAGTTCAAACAATTGTTTTGTAGTCCCAAGGAATTTAACTGAGGCATAGTTGCCTGTATTAGGGGAATGCTACTTATCTAAAACACAAAAAAATATGTGGAGCAGTGCAAGCAGGTGAGTCAATGCAACAACTTTTGTCAGTCGAATAATTTCCCCAGAAGTGATTGACCAGCTTGCCTCAAATGATGTCACAATAGGCATTTGCATGTGAAATGAATTTTTAGGAGCATTTCCTATAAAGCCAAACGAATTTGTTTATAAAAATGTATAAAACTTCTGAAAGATATTTTGGTGTTTTTTTAAGGAAAAGGGTAATTAAAAGGGTATTGTACATAACCACTGATCAACTTGTATTTCCATGGTAACCCTTTACCCCCAACCTCATGATATAATTGAACTCAAGATGAAAGCTGTTATAAAGGTACCATAATGTGTAGATAATGTGTTGTAATAATAACCAGATTAATTTAGCTGTTATTGTTGCTAATCTTGCTGAACATACTAAATTTACTATGAATATTCAATTTGATGTTTGTATATTTGGTGATTTATAAGGTCTGAAATATTGAATGGTATAATTGCTTTTCTTTGTTTTTTTTTAATCAAAGGGCGTATTGCAAATAAAGAAAATATTTCTTGTAATCTGTTTTTGTTTTATTTTTGTGCAGTTTATCACATTATTGAATTGTCTGTATTCGTTGGTTGTAAATACTTACAAAGATTGAATGAAATGAACCGTGGCAGAGTACTAATTCTTATTGCTGCATTTATATTCTTAATTCTGCACTGTGCTTAAAAAAATGTATGCTGCTTATTTTATACATGTATTGTATCGAATTTAAGACCATTTTCTTCATCTCGTTTTCAAATAATGAATGCCATTTACGTAATTGTTGGAAATTTTTAAAATAAAAATATCATTCTTTCCAGAGTGTGTTCTTGTGCTGGTATCTTATAGATTGTGTAGTCTGCTAAAGATGATTGCAAAGGCAAGAATCAAAGTGGTGCTACTTTCTTGTAATGGTTTCGGCTATCTTGTTCTTAATAAATCCTATTACTCCTCCAGAGTGTGTGTGTGTGTGTGTGTGTGTGTGTGAGGGACAGACAGACAGACAGACAGACAGACAGAGAGAGAGAGAGAGAGAGAAGGGAGAGAGAGAGGGAGAGAGTATGTGTGTGTGCGTGTGTGTGTGTATGTGTGTGTGAGGGAGAGAGAGAGAACTGGGTGAGGGAGGGAGAGAGAATGTGTGTGAGAGAGAGAAAGAGAGGGGGAGAGAGAGAGAGAGAGAGAGAGAGAGAGAGAGAGAGAGAGAGAAAGAGAGAGAGAGAGGGGGGAGATGTAAATGGGATACAGAAAGAGTAAACCTTTCCGGGTTCCTACAGTCATGAGCAAAACTCATGGAAAATTTGTCATTGAAAATTGTCATTGAAAATCAGCAAAAAGTCAGGGGAAAAAACTTTAAAAGTCATGTAATTCTGTCAAATTTAAGCGATGGTGAAACGAAATGAAAACTGCTGAAAGGGAGTGTGAAAAGAAGAAATATTGCGCATACGGGAAGGTGAAATAAAGGAGGTGGGGATTGGCATTGAATAATTATTTCTGTATCTGTGAGTGTTGTATATGTGCATGTTAGTGTTGCGTGTGTATGTGTGTGTGTGTGTGTGTGTGTGTGTGTGTGTGTGTGTGTGAGAGAGAGAGAGAGAGTGTGTTGTGTGCGTGAGTATGAGTGTTGTGTGTGTATGTATGTGTGTGCATGTATAGTGTGACCAAGTGTATGAGAGAGATCGGGGGGGGGGGGGGGTAGACAGTGATAAATTTTAACTTCGGTTTAGAACACTCACCAAACAACATTTTTTTTTTTTGCTTCTCGCAGCTGAGAATATTCCAGTACCTATTACATGATCATGACTACAGCAATGCTATTTGGGCTCACTGAATTTAAATTGCATTTTGAGAGGAAGTTTATGTCGTAAATAGAGCGTCATAATTGCCTAAATAGCCTCCTATATCTAATTAATATCCTGACTTACAAGGCCTATCAATTAATCCTGTTAAACATTTGGTGATATTCTGGTGCAATATTGCATCAGTAATATTGATAAAGCTGTTGTTTTCTTCCGACCTTAATAACCGTAATAGCCTAAATTATACCTTTATTTTGTTATTTCTTTTTGATGAAATCATCTATTTTGGCAAGGTTATTCAGACAAATGCGTGGAGTTAAATTACCGGAGACAAAGGTTGACGGAAAAATTAGATTTTTTGCTTCTGCTACATGGGCGAATCCAGAATTTGTCAATAGGGGGCTGGTGAAGAAATTTATCCCTTCCGATCACTTAACGAACCGTATAAAAGTCGGAAACAGGTAGAAAAATAATAAAAGTGTATGCTCGAGAAAGGGGTGGGGGCGATGCGCTGCCCTTGCCCCTAAAAATAATCAATAGTTAAAGAATCATTATCATTGAGCTCCCCCCCCCCAAAAAAAATGATAATAATGGTAGGGCTCATGATTGAGCATTAAGCCCCTTCCACCAACCCACCCAATCTTGAAATTATTCGTAAACCTCTGAATGCTTGTTTGAGTAAAAAGTTAAAGGGAAACTCACTATATACATGCGCTCGCAACAGATGGCTTAGACCCCATCCGCATATACATTATGAGCTTATTTGTATGGATTGCATTTCAGATCTTTCTTGCTTTAAAAAATAAACGATGCATTTGTCGCAACTTGGAAAAAGTAACTCAAGACATTTCATTGATACTCGATGTCGATGACACGTTCTTCTCCCCTTTCTTCTCGTCCTCCAACTTTCCTTGAAGTTAATCGATATCTACCTACTTAAGTACTCTCTCTCTCTCTCGACCCTGTTCATGCGCGCACCATGGCAAATTTGGCATGGGGGGGGGGGGGGGGCTGAGCTTGGGGGATAGCTCTGACCCGGGGGACTAGCGCATGCTCTTGCATAAAATGTTGCGTTTAGAGGCAACACAGACAATCAAACGCAAATCTTAATAATGCGTTCTTGATCGGCCAAAAGTAGAGATGCGTTTTATTTTCAGACAAGTGTTTAAACGCGACAGGGCCGGCCCCGCTCACTCGCTGCTTTCAACCTTTTTCCACCATGTCTTCCATGTTGATTCAGTTATGCCCTCCATATTTTTCTCTTTCATTTTTTGTTATGTCCTTTAACTTCCAACTTGTCTTTTCATTCAATTTAAAATTGATCTCTTCATTCCATCTTCCATCGACTCCCCTTCACGTTCTTTGTATTGCTTGCCCCTCCCAATCCCCCTTTTCTTTCCCACTTTTCAGCTTATGGTCTTTATTAACTGCAATTTATTTTCTTCTCTCCTCGACATTTTTTCCATTTCTGCATTACCTACGTTTCTGATACTTTCACCCATAACT
Source organism: Temnopleurus reevesii (assembly GCA_036244855.1). NCBI lineage: Eukaryota > Metazoa > Echinodermata > Echinoidea > Temnopleuroida > Temnopleuridae > Temnopleurus > Temnopleurus reevesii. The sequence continues at coordinate 21,590 of BQKZ01008659.1, forward strand.
TTTATTCAATCTCTTAACCTTTCTCACCCCCCCCCCCTTTTCCACCCCTCTTTCCCTCTCTCTGTCTCTCCCGTTTCATCATAGTTCTCAATGCAGGTGATTAGCCGGTGATTATCAAGTGAACACCATGGGTATACTAGTCTGATATGGCACTCGGACTTTTTTCTGGACACTTTTCATTCTCCAGATTAAATCTTTGGACGTCCTAATCTATTGCCTATGATACTGCTACACTGCAAAAACACTGACCAGCCGGAATATAGGCAATAGATTAGGACCACATCAGAAAAGTGTTCAAATAACACCAGTTTAGAATCCATTTAGTATATTTCAAAATCAACTGGTGTTGTTTAAGGCCCCAAACAACACCGGTTTTAAAATATATTGAGTTGATTCTAAACTGGTGTTATTGTAACACTTTTTTGGTGTGGTCCTAGATTCCGGTTGGTGTTAAATTCAACACTAACCTTTTTGCAGTGTATAGAAACAACGTCTGGTGTATACCCGGCTGTTCACTGTGTAAATATGAACGCTGCATTCTCTCTATATATCTTTCTATGTACCATCCTCTGCATGAGTTTCTATATACATGTATCTGTTGCGTTTTTATTTTCATCGCCGCTAGCACGAGACAATGTAACAAACAAACAAACAACACAAAACCAATATTTCATTTCCCCATTTAACTGATTGGTCACCACAAAGTTTCGCTTTTGTAATTGATTTTCTGAAACCCAATTGATGTCATTTTGTGATGGAAATGTAAATAAATGTTGGTTCTCTAAAACTGAGGATGATCGATTGCTACAAAGACAAAGAAAGTAAATTATTCCAAACGTAATTGGTATAACTGATGATTCAACGGAACCTGTCTATAGCTTTGATATAAACATATAAACGGCGGATTAGTGATTTTTCTGGTGTGATTTGCATAATAATGTGAGTCATCTCTGTCCCAATTCTTAAACGGATTCACATATGGGAAATACACAACAGGAATTTCCGCTTGAATTTATTTTTCCTCTTTAAAAAGTAAACACGTTGCTTTTCGAATTCATCGTTTAAGCCCCGGTCACATAGGGCCCCGGAAGCAACACGATTCAAGACGACTCTTTGTTCTGAGGCATTTAACTGTGAATTAACAAAGAGTCGTGATGAATCGTGTTGCTTACGGGATCCTATGTGACCGGGGCATTAGCTATTGACTATTTTCAGAACAGACTCCATCCTCAATATCGTAATTCCGGATTTCATAATCAACACGCAGTGAGAAAGGGCAAAATTGATACGGTTGAAATAAGCACTTGTTCTTTTTTTGAAGTCCAAACATAAGGAAGAACACCATAAATTCATGGAAACAGTCACAAACAGATATTAAATCGATATGATTTTATTGTTGTTGATATTTTCAAATCAATATGCATATTCAACTTGCATTGCAGACTGTAGATTCATCATGTATTTTATGCATTTCATATTTTAATTTTTCTTGTAGTTTGATCATATAAAATGGGTAATATTTAGTGGTAGAAATATTCAATCAGGTGTCCAACAGATTAAAAAAGGGCCAACATTACAATGACGTTATTACGTAAGCCTGTTAGAATTAATTAAGTTCGACTTATTTTTTAAAGAGAATATATTCATTGAAATACAACAATATTGATCACGTTGATTAAAAAACAAAAGTCATCTTGTTGTACTTGTACTTGATTTTTTCCTTCCTACGATGTGCGAAGTCTTATAATATGAAGTACGTAATAAATAAATAGATACCGCAAGCAGGGTATATGGTTATGGCTATATACAAAGTCTATATTTCAGTTTATTCAATATTTTGTGTCCATCTTTATTCGGCGATATCTTCTAAACTTTGAGGTCCATGGTATACAAAACATCGATCAGCAATGCTGACAGCAAGCTTAGCTTTCGAGAGAACAATCATCTGCAGTTGCATTCCATCCTGATTCTTGACGTCGATATTCTCGTTCTGCACCAGCGATTCGATGAGATCGCCGTCAGTCGTGTAGCTGTCGATCGTCAGATTCGTGCTGCCGTCGGCATCGCCTTCGTGTTGTATCGATGCGATGAATACGTGGTCATTGAACACGGCTGGTGCGAGAGCGATGGCGTCCGTCTCTTCCAATCGCCAGATGACATTGCCCGATTCGTCAACCGCGACGACACTGTGTGCATTGACAGCGATGATGAGGAGATCGTCGGCTTTCCGCGTCACCACGAGCTGCTGTGGGCAGACGTTCCCTGTCGTGATTTTTGCAACGGATTTCGCGCCAAAAACAGGGTAGACATAGCATGCAGACGACTCGCTGAATGCAACCAGGATATGCTCGTGGTCGTGACCCTGTGTGACGCATACAGGAACTGCGTCATCGCTCAGATCCTCCGGGCGATCGTAATAGACCGCGGGGTTCTCTCGACCAAGTGACGAAAACAAACGAAGACGATTATCGTGATCGATGATGACGAATCGTCCGTCTGACAATGCTGCCACGTGTTTCACCTTGACGCCATCCAGGACATGGTCCTTGGCGCCATTTGACAGCACCATCATAAGCCCCTCGGTGTCGTCTTCGCACGCGATGGCGATGCGACCATCTGGAAACGCCGTCATCGTCGACACCGGTGATTCGAGCTCGTACTTCCGATGGATCTCCCATTCAGACAGTTGGAAGAGTTCTCCAATCGTTGTCGTCTGCTCGAAGCTTGATGTGGTTTTCTTGAACCCGATACGACGCACGTATTCTTTGACTTCTTCAATGTCGGCGTCTCGCTCTTTTCGCGCCAAAATTTCATCAACGCGCGAAAAGAAAGCATCCGCCTTGCTGTGTTGTAGATTTAGACCACTCCGGCCCTCACGACTCAGAACCTTTTTAGCACTACTTAATCGGTCAACCAGGGATTGGTTGGCTTCGTGTATCCTCGCTATCTTTGTTGCCATCACATCACGAACCTCTGCGACCTTCTTCAAGAGTTTTTCGCGATCAGCGTTCACTGCTTCAATCGCTTCATCCGCCGTTCTGTTGATGATCTGTTCAACTGTCCTTATCTCAAGCTCGACTTCATGCTTTGTCTTACCAATCTGAGATATATGAGAAGTTGTTTCTTTAAGCTTCGCATCGCACTTTGTCGCGAGCTTTCCCATAATCTGGTCGAATTTGATTTGTGCCGCCTTCATCTCGATACAGTCGTGGTCTGGCTTCGGATGTTGCAGAATCGCGCATTGTGGGCAGACGAGGATGCGGCAAGATGCGCAGAAGAAATTCAGCTTCTCGTCACCATGGATACTGCATCTCTT
>BQKZ01008660.1:0-15172 GCA_036244855.1 Temnopleurus reevesii
GATCCGTTTGCCTCTGTACTTATCCGGAATTAGGTAATCATGGGTGTGTAGCCATTCTCCTTTGAAGTCATTCAAACCTAGGAAAATATCAGAAGTCTGATTTATTTTTAGTAGAAGTATTCATAGTACAACAAGCTATGCTTCTGGAAAATGTTAGTGATCCTGATAAGGATATATTCACCCTTCCCATTTCGATGTTCTCGTCATCTTCAGGAGAATGAGAGTTTTTATTAGTGTGTTTGTAATTATTTTGCCATGAAAGAATACTCAAAAGAGTCATGTGTGTAACGCACTGCCAAACGTGTCGCGGTAGATTTTCGATTTGTCGCACGTCTTACTGGGCGAATGCACAATCTGTTTTGGTCGGCAGTTACTTCTTTCTCTGTAACAAATTGAGGTGGCCAATGACACATGCGGAATACCTTTCTGATTACCATATCGCCGTCATGTACATTAATATCAATGTACACAAATTCTTTCGTCGGAAATCAGATTTGAAAGATCTTTGACAATGCAGGGATTTATTTTTGAAATTCATCAAAAATAACCATGCATGGTTCTAAAAAAATGTCCTACTTCGCATACCAATGTGTATCGTGCTGGTTTATAGATCCCTACTAGTATATTTGCTTTGGGTTATTTATCAGACTCATGAATGCAACGACAACGATATCTTGCAGGAGCAACGAATGATCAAATAACCATTTCCTTATTTGTACTTCGCGCTGCACTCATAAGCTTCCGTATTTTTTTTTTCAATTCATCAGCCGCAGCCTTCGTCACGTCTGCCTCAAGTCGCATATGCATGCGCGCACCGTGGGGTGGCTATGGGGTCGCCATGCAGCCACCCGAGTCCGGCCTAGGGGGCGCCAAAATTTGATGACAAAAGGCGCCCATAATTGCTGTGAAGAGGGTCACAAAATTGCTGATAGGGGGCGCAAAATTTTAGATGAAGACCTTTTTTTTTGGCTTGTCAGCTCAGTCTCCGGGGGGGGGGCGCAAAATTTGTGCTCAGCAATCCGGGTATCAAAATCCTGGGTGTGCACATGATATGTGTGAGCGGGCTTTAAGTTTCTAGATCGACGAAGATACCTTGAAAGTGTGGGATGTTAGGCTTGCAATGATGACCTGAGCACACGAGGACGGCATCAAACACCTCCACCCTGGTCGTATCATCATCATCTGTGGTCGTCCAGGAGATCGACCAACGTCCCGTCTGGTCGAAGTCAGGAGCTGGCAGGATGGTGTTTACTTTGGTCTTGAATTTGATGTATTTCCGCAATCCAAAGTGATCGGCGTAGTTCCCAAAATACTAGAGTACGTAAGAGAGGAAATATATTTATTAGTAATTCAAATTTAAAATACCTTTGTGATGAAGCAAATCGAGGCCTTTCACAGGTATGTGAATGGTTCAGAGCAAATAAGTTATCCATAAATGTAAAAAAATGCAATTATATGATTTTTCATAATGGAAAGAAATTTTGTAAAGATGATATCAGCATTAAGATTGATAACATAGTCATACCAAGAGTGGATAAGGCAAAGTTTCTTGGTGTTTATTTGGACAGTTCCCTCTCTTGGAAATATCATATTTCTGAAGTAGAAATCAAAATATCAAAAAGTATTGGCATTATATCCAAAATCAAACACCTTCTTCCCGGACACATCCTAAGAATTTTATACTGTGCTCTTGTCCTACCCTATTTAACCTATTGTAATCTTATCTGGGCAAACACAAACAAAACGAATATCCGTAAGCTGGTAGTCCTACAAAAAAAGATAGTTCGCATTATATCTGGAGCTAACTTTCGTGATCACACCAATCCTATTTTTAAAGATTTAAAACTACTGAAATTAACGGATATAAACTTACACCAACAGAGTGTCTTTATGTATAAATGTACAAATAATATATTCCCTAGTCAATTTAACGAGCAATTTTGTTTCCGCAGGAATTCGGAGTTCCATGATTATAATACGAGAAGTGCAAGCCAAATACACCTATCAAAACATAGAACCCGAAGATTTCAGTTTGACATTCGCTATTCAGGCCCCAAGCTTTGGAACTCCCTGCCAGAAGCGGTTCAAAATTCACTTTCTCTGCATACTTTCTCGCGTAAAATGAAAAATAATTTAATTTCCTCGTAATTGTATACTTGTTTGTACTATTATATTTTCCTCTGCATTTATGTTAACATTGACATATGCATATGGTTACTAATGTACTGGAGTGTTTCAATGTCCAACAGGACCAACACCTGCAACTGAAATGCTTGCTGTCAAGTGTTTAATACACCAGGTGCTCTCTCTTGACATCGATATTTAATATTATAATGCCAAAATTCTTTTTTTTTTTTTTTCTTCTCATTGCTCTTCTTCTCTCTTACCTTTTCTATCTCTCAAACATTTTCCTTCCTTTACCCATCTCGTTTTATTCTTAAATTGTTTGCTTACTCCAAATAATAATATGTAATAATTTATTTTCTTTAACTTTTTTTCTTCAAAGAGATGATTTTGTTTTACTTTGTTTTGTTGTAAAGGCGATCCCAACACAAGCTGTGCTTTCAGGGAACTCGCCTCCTTTATTTTTTTCTATTTGTGATATTATTTTGCATTGATTATGTATATGAAAAAGGAAATAAATTAATTCAATTCAAAATTCAATTCAATTTACAGTGTCCTACGTTAACACTCGTATATATTCATTATATATGGCGAAATCGATGACATTCATCACCCACTAAAATTGAAATTTATAAGAAAGAAAGACATAAATTTCTTAATCCAAGTCGGATTTTGTTGCAAAACCTTCGTTAAATCGTTTTTTCTAAAATTGAAATTTATATATTCAAAATTATGAGCTACTGAAAGTGTATAACTTTAACTTCACAATGGTTATATATTTTTGCCATTTAAGGGAAACCAAAGAAATAGAGAAAGGGAAAGAAAGTGAGATGAAGGAGATGATGAAGAAGAAGAAGAAGGAGGAGGAGGAGGAAAAGGAGGAAAAGGAGAAGAAGAGGAAAATGAAGAAGAAGTGGAAAAAAGAGAGGAGGAACAAGGGGAAGAAGGGGGAGAAAGAATGAAAGATAAAAAGAAACCGCAGAGGATAGGTATAGCGGAACATGTTTAAAAGTGGGAGAGGGGGAGGGGATGTGGACAAAATAAACTCCCGAAGGCTTGCAAGTATTGTGGGGGGGATGCATCCCCACCCCCGTTCCAAGGTTCATGAAGGAGGAAGAGGAAAATGAGGAGGAGGAGGAGGGGAAGAGAAGGAGGATGGGGCAGGAGGAAGAGGGGGAGAAGGAGATGGAAGAGAGAGAGGAGTAGGAGGTGGTGGAAGAGGAAAATAGGTGCCGTATTTAATACCTCCAAAACTTTGCTGTTGTGCAAAAAGTTCGGCCAATCATCTGGTATGGGATAGTCACTGAAGCACATCGTCTCCTTACTCGTATTGATGATGGTGGATCGAAACACACAAGACAGCTCAATGCGATCTTCACGATAGTACCACAATCCTCCCAGGGTGTGGGTCTTCTCGAAGCACACTGGTTCGAGACCCTCTTCGAGACACGTCTTAATGGCCACCAGACCGCACGGCCCAGCCCCGATCACCGCCACTCTCTTCGCCGGTGCCCTAGACGCCATGTTGATAATTTTGATGTACGTCTACCTTCAAATCATACAATTAACTGCTGGAACCGGAAAGTCTCTGTACAGACTCTATTTGAGTTATAGAATTCAGGACTCAATGGATCAATGATATTCACTATCTTTTGTCACTCCCCTGTAGGGTGTGCTTTTTATACGATGTGCACTGTCTTAGAGAAACCGACGGACAGAGAGCCAATCTATCAGCGATTGAATCTATCACCTATAACAATTTCTAAACCACATGAATTGTTATTCGCCAGTGTTTACATTTTGCGGTACAAAGTTTGAAACATTCGTGATCGAGACCTTCTAATTCTTGATTTTCATTGGTACCTCCTTCATGCCCAGGTCACAATCATCCTTCTAAGGACCAGAGTCCAATTATCAAACGAGTATTATAGGCTCGCTCACACCTTTTCGTTTTTAGCCTACGTCTGCCCAACGTTTTTGAAGATTAAAAACGCTTCGTGACCTCCAACATTACGTTGATCAGACGGTGGACTGACATTCGGCTTACACTCAACGAGCGTACACCGAATGTCAGTCCACCGTCCGACCTGCGTCTTTGTGCGTCAAGGGAGCGTTTTTTTTTTAATTTTCAAAAATGCTGGGTCGCGCAGGCTAAAAACGCAAAGGTGTGAGTCTACCTATATATATAGTTGTAAAAGCTGAGCGAGGGTCAATATTGGGATGTCCGGCCTTCGTACAAAGTGACGTCATGGCTAAGGTCACGTCTGCCGTAAATGACATACGGGATCCAGGGGTTAAGCTGGCCTTCTCTCCCCCCCCCCCCCCCCCCGATATGTGCCGTATCAATTTATTCCCTACGTAGAGACTATTGGCGGCCCTTTTCTACTGGCCCCTGCTATTGGGACGGGATGGGGTGACTACTCTCAGCCAAGCGACTTTGGATGATACCCACCCCCCCCCCCCCCCACCCTAATTGGCCAATCCTAGATCCACCCCTGAATCAGTTTAATAGTTTTATACACACAATATAAATGTATAGAAAATACAAATTGATTTGATTTGAGCTTATTAACATATTTTACAACACATCAACGCAACGCAGGAATATGTTTACAGAATATAGATCAGACACATACACTTGGGACATCATGAGATAAAAATATACCACGATAATACAAATAAGTAGGTAAACTGTGAAGAAACATGCATAACATCATGCTTGATGAGTAGGCAGATTCCGGAAAAATCTTATTTGATAAGAGATGTCAGAATTAAATAATATGAAATATAATGAAAATGATGAAAAAAATAACATAAGTTGGTGAGGAAAAAAAGGGGGTTCCGTCAGCAATGTATTTCTTGCACCTTCCCTTCCGCAATTACAATATGTTGAATTCATACCAGGGACCTTTAAGATAAAAGAGGTATGACGAATTGAACTGTTGAAAATCAATCGTATCTCTGCGGTACACGTTTTGTCATAGACTTATATGATTAATATTTATCATTTAATTGCATACTTTATGTAGCAGGCCTGGTTTGGAAACTAAAGGGAGTGACTCAGCTGGATCGAAAATAAACAAAATAAAGTTTTAAACAAACAAATCGATCATAACATTGAACTATGCTATTTTAGAATTCATCAAAGGTTCAATGTTCAATGTTCATAGTAATGCACGTGATAAATACCGGTAATTACAATATCTTAAATGGTATGTATCGAGATAAATATATATATCATTGTACCACTGAATTAAAGCTAACCCCAAATAACGTCATCAGACATGATATGGAGTACGAGTTAGTGAGTTATAAGCAAATAAACGTCTCTTTCACGATCAACGTACGGAGTCTAATCCGGAGTTAGGCTCCGTACGTGGCTTCTTGAGTGGGAAATAATGGGAAAATCATTATATGTGTAATCTTAAAAGTCCATTATGTGACAACTGAGTATATTTAACTATATTACTTTAGTTTTCTCTTGAATATAGTAAGAAAAGAGCATGGATAATTATAATCTGGTAAGGCTTTTAAGACGTTGCGGAAACTGAAATGGACTGATCGTCGTAAAAATGACTTCATCTCTACTTCCATAAATTAAATGAATTGCTGATTTGTACATACAGTCGTAACGAATTTTACCATGTGTAGTAAACATATGCAGAGTTGTATAATATAGTTTCATTTCACTAAAAAGAATCAAGCTTGGGAAGGTTAGGGTTCGATCAAATGAATGTTTCCCGTTCTAAAATGTGGTGAGACCAACTGAATGACGTGTCTAGAATTAATTTGTTCTTGTCATATGTTATCATATTATCAATCGGATATTTTTTGTGTTTGGTAGATAATAATTCAAACAATTATTGCCTTATCCCAACATGACTAAACACTGATTGACAGTCCGTTTCCGAGACGCTGTGAAAAAAAATCACAGGCAGACTCGGGTAGGAATAGAACCCACGATCTCCTGATGACTAGACAGGTGTCATGCACGTGAGAGACTGGGGTCGATTGCTCGAAAGAAATGGTCTCAGCAATCTTCTTGTTGCTAAAAGGTCTTGACTTCTTGTGGCACCCTCGTAACATAGACATTAGCGTTGATACGACTATGTTAAGAGGGTGGCATAAGAACTTAAAACGCCTTATCATGAAGAGGATAGCTAAGACTATTTCTTGCATTTGGCCCTAGGATTCCATCCAATCTCCTCTTGGTTCTTATTCTTCATCTCCGTCGTCTCCTTTGCCATACTCATCATAATTATCCCCCCTAAAAAAAAGACCGTTTCTCCTCTTGAAGTTCCTCCTCCCCCCCCCCCCCCCCTCTTTCTATCTCTCTCCCTCCCTTTATATGTCTCTAACTCACTCACTCCCCATCCCTTTCTCTCTATATTACCTATTCCCTCATTCACCTTCTTCTCGCCCTCTCCCTCTCTCCCTCTCTCTCTCCATCTCTCTCCCTCCCTCCCCCTCTCTCTCCTTATATGTCTCTATTCCTTGCCCTCTTCCACTCCTTTTTCTATCTCTCTCTTTCCCATTCCCACTCCCTCTATCTCTATCTCATCGCTCACTCAAGCACGAAATATTATAAGGAATTCCTGTGCCATAAGTTCAGGTTTCTTGTTATAACCTTTCAATGAATTACAAAAAAAAATAATTGAGACACACGATATATAACTAGAATGATAAACCATTATCACCAAAGCAGCAAACAATCTGCATGCAAAATTCCCTGTGGGTGTATAACGCCAAACAAAAATCAGAAACACAAACTTAAATGGATTCTACTTGAGCCAGACGGGTCTTTAATATCTTCTCCTATACACATAGGACAATAAGCTGCATCTAATAAATTGATTTTAATAGTCTTTGTTGATATAAACATTCATTATAAACACAATATAAACTATTTCCGCAAAATAAAGTGGGTCATGGACAATAGAGCCGTAAGCTGTGTATTGAACTGTGCGAACACAACAATAACAAGCCGGTTCCGATTTGAGCTTTATAAAGGAGCATTGAGATGGCGTTCGACTTAATTTATCGGAAATAGATTATATTGCGTTTATATTACAATACATAATTACCATTCACTCTCTTATGAGGAACATAAAACAAAATGAATATAATCTTAGCATTAAATAGAATAGGATATGCATACTTATGATTATATAGTACTAGGACTAAAGAACTGAGGTTAAGAATTTTCAAATGCTCCACTAATATTCACATTGACATGATTACAATGAAATAAAATATGCAATCAACTCCGCAGTCTATTTTTCATGAATTACAGAGATCCTGATCTTCTTCTTTGTTGAATTCATCCAGTTCTGGTGAACTGTTTGACCCAATCATGAACCAAAATGCGCACTTTTTAGGCCATAATTATAACTAATTTTTAATTTCAAAATATGAATGATAAGCATGTCCAAAAGAAGAAGCATAAATAATATTCCAGAGGTTAAACACTGATAAAACACAATATACATCCCATACAATAAATTGGTAAAGCAGATGCACAGATTTCAATATACAAAACAATGAATATATACCAGGGTTCCCCTAGTAATTTGAAAACAGAATTCCATGACTTTTCCCCTGACTTTTCCATGACTTTTCAATGACTGCTTTCCATGACCTCCTTTCTTGCACAGTAACCATTATAACACATGTTATAATAGCCTCCACCTCCCCTCACATCCATAGAGACAGAGAGTTCAGAGACACAACATACAGGAAAGATGACTTAAGGGGTGTTGTTTGAAAGCTGCAATTAATCGCAAGTTGCAGTTCATTAGAACATGCCAATCAAAATCTTTGTTTCATGCTCGTCTTGTTAAATGCGCATATCATGCACGAATGAATAGGTGCATTACAATTTGCAAAGTTGCAGTTGATTTTGAACAACACCCCCTTTGCCAAGACATGAATCAAATTCCATGACTGTGTGAATCCCGATGTATATATTCATGAATTTCCTCTACAAATATTGGAATAAGCTGAGCACATGAAGCTCGAGCAAATCTTTGGCAACATATTAAATGGATATAATCACAATAACATAGATATTGAAATAAAAAATATACTATCACACTTTTCTATATAAAAAGTGGTTACTCTGTCCAGTTTCAAATACAGTCAAACCTCATCATAAAAGCAATGATAATACAAGCTCTCGTTAGAAGAAGGGGACTTTTGATGTCCCAACTCTTTGTTAACTTCTGTATTTTATTCCTTATAGAAAAGGGTTTCAATACAGAGAGGAAATTTTGCAGGTCCCAAGGACCTCATTATAATGAGGTTCAACTGTACAATCATCCCTAATTAACAATGCATTACGTAACCAGAATTGGAATAGAGCAATAACTTTGTTGTATTGATACTGTTGTTAGATTACTATCCACACTGAAAAAAATGATGATTATGCTCAAAACAAGTAAAGACAGTGAATTTTCATAAGAGTATGCGTTAAATCACCATGGGATATGATAAGATGAAAATGCAAGCTTGGACTGACCAAAACTATTCGCTCCTGAATCATAATAGCCCGGAGTCTGTAAATGCCCTTCTTTTGAACACCAAGAAATATTCAATGCAAGGAGTCACAATATTACAAAAGCAAAATATGACTAAACTAAAAAATAAGCCAATACATGCATATCACAATTTCTAGCTTTCAATAATCCACATCTACATTCACAGAGGCTGACTTTGTTACATCAACTTTTTTTCACCAATTCAATTGATTGCTACAAAATTATCTTCGTACAATGAAACTAAAAGAGAGACCAACTGTTCCAGAATACTGTATATGCCAATATTTTAGCGTACAGATATTTTTGCAATTTCAAACCAGTTCAAAACATTAGCCTATTGTTATTTTCACGTTTTTGACAGTGTTTGTACACATTTGTAAGTGCATCATACAGAGTGGAAATTTTCGCCAGGCTAAGACCGCGAAATTCATGAAAATATAACCACCGTAAAATGATCAGCTTATACAATATGCATGCAAATATGATTTGGAGAGTGAATCATCTAACAGCTGAACCACATAATTTCTGATGAGATGAACATGATAACAATTAACATTTGCCTTTTCTTGTGCTATGATATTTGGCTCAGCTGTTAGATTATTCACATTTGAATTTCTATCATACATAATCAAGAATGATTGGAATATTTGCATTAGCACTACTGTTCCTCTGACTAAATCACTTGCTTTGACGGGGTTGCACACATCAGGTTATCAAGATTCTAATACTATTATATTCACCACTTGTCATTTCTCTAACATCCAAACAATACACAAATTACTGTGAATATATAGATAAAATAAAAAAGGAATATTGAATCATGTACATATTGATAAACTATAAGGCAAATTCAGGTCACACAACGGAGTGATCACAAATAGGTATAAATACATTGGCATTAGAGTTTCATATAATTTCTCACTAATTTATGAATTAAATTCTAATGAAAATATGAATCTGATTCATACAATAAACAACAGCGAAACAAATAGTTTACTCCTTTAGTTATATAGTAATCTCTTAATGATGATCTATTAATGATCTTTGACAATCAGGCAAGAATAATTACATATTCTTTCAATCAACATTTTAGACGCATTTCTTTTTCACAAATCATTTTCTCACTTCCCCAAAATAAATCAATTTGTCTCAGTTTATAAAGTTTTACTATGAACATGATTTTGTAGAAGAAAATTGGAAAAAAAAACTTGAATATTGATTCTGAAAGACACTGGGAATGAAGTTAAAGAATCTAGAATTCATTCAACAAAACGGTGCCCAATTTCATTGATTCATTTGTTCATAGATTAAAGACAATTCCTGATTCAAAAATATATTTTAGATGCATGATATTGGCAGGCATTCTTTACTTGAATGATCAGTAGACAATTGAGACAGTTGTGCAATGATAAAAAGGATAATTCAAAAGAGGAAAAACTGAACAAATTCTAACATTGAAGATAATTTCACATAAACGTCTATGTTAAATCTATGAGATGTAAAGAACATAATACTATAATATTTATTCAATTGTTTTTGTTGATCAAATAACGATATTATTCAATATAATTTGAGTGATAATTGAAAAAGTAATATCAAAAAGATATACCCCTATGAACATTTGAAATAAATAATTTCAAACAAAACAATTACACATACACTTTCTCTTTTCTAGAGTAAATCAATTAATGATTTGAATAATCAGGATAACTTTCTCCTTATAAGGGACACAAGTATATTTGTTCTGAGCAAATTGGACATACCCAAATAATCTGCACTACACTTTTATCCTAATTCATTCAGAAAACATTAATGGCTCCTAAATATCACTTTCAAAGTATGAAGGTCTAAAGAGCTTGACAGAACATGATACCGTTTCCTGATCAAAGCTAATTAACCAATCGCAATATATACTCATGCTCGTTTTTATGATTACCAGATCACCATGATTCCTCCTAAATTTTTGTCATGAATTTTTTTGTTGATGAATGGCAAATTTATCTATGCATATTTGCCCTAGAACTTAGATTTAATTACAAGCCTGAATGAATAACGACAAAAAGGAGTGGCAACTCTTTGAAAATAAAAATAATTTTTCAAATTCCTCCTACTATCTAATTTACTTGAGAAACATTCAACATCAACAAAATTGTTGCAGTTTCAATCACTTTGTAAATTCTGTTTATTTTTTAAAAGATTTAAGATCATAGTTCAGATTTTTCCTATATCCACTTTACTTGAGGCATGTCAAACAATATTAGTTTTCATTTTGGAACTTTAGTAAATCTTTAACCAGAAACAAGACATTCTTAGTTCCAGTACTTGGTCTTATTTCAGAGACCTTCATTGAACCTATGGTAGAATAAGGCCAGCCTTTAGTCCTGGTCCTCATACAGTCTAGAAGTCTGGTCCAACCAGGGCTATGAGAAGCTTCTTGTAGTCTCCGCTGCAATCCCCAGAGATCATCTTGCCGAGGGTCTTGTGATATTTCTCCAGGAATGAATTCTTGATTTCCACTAGATCAATCTGCAAAGAAAGAAAACAAAGTTCAAACATGAAACGCTGATACATAAAGTCCAATCCCAGGGCCCCCCAAATACATATATTTAGTTGCTCTCAAAAAATTGACCCTCTGAAATTAGTCTTACGAGAACATTTTTCCTGCTATTTTGTGTCTTATTTTGTCAATCAAATGAACAAAAATACAGTCAAATTATAGATCAACATGTGAAATATAACCTGAGAAAAACTACTGTTTTGGGGCTTTTCCCACCCTTCTAAGTGTTATTATCCACTTGAAAACAATGTCTACCAACTGATGCTGATTTTGTTCTTTTCTTTTCTTCATTTTTGTTTGCTTACAAAATGTCTTTGGAGTCCCGCAAAATATTTTGGCCCTATTATATGGTCAAATTGAGACAACTTAAAGTAGATTTCTGGTGTGAATATACAGTATGACATCAACAAAGTACTTTTCTTGAGTAAAGTCCTGAAAAGTACAGAGCAGAAGGCTTCTAATGAAAGCAAAAACAAGACTTATTAGGTAGAATTGAGTTACTAAATGAAAAAAATTGCAAACTTTGGTACTGTCAGGGCCATAGAAAACAGAATGCACTGTGTGCAGAATGGACAAAAGAAACTGGACAAAGTAAACGACTCCCATTCAGACCTTTACAATAACTTTAAACACATCAGAGAAAGAGGATTCCTAGTTGATTCAGTAAACAGGTGATACACCTGGGGCGTGTAGCATAAAGAGATACAATTAACTTTACAATTAATCGAATCTCTTTGGTACACATTTTGCCACAGACTTAAGATTAATATTCATCGCAAGTTTAATTGCATCTTTTATTTTACAGGCCCCTGTTCTGCATTTCCTTGAGGAAGAGGGCAGAAAATGTGTTAAGTATTCTGGAGGTATCATGAAAGCCTAAATGGAACTTGTTTTTTTTGTTCAATATCTTTGCCAGTTCTGCACAAAGTGATGAAGCTTACCTCAGAGCGAGAGACAATAACTCGGATGAGAGTGTCGTCATCAGTGCCGGCTCCCTTCATAGCACGGTACAGGCGATCAGCGAAGTATGATGGACGGCTCTGAACACATTGCACTAAAAGAGAGAGAGTAATAGAATGCAATTAAGAATAACACTTGAGGGCCCCCCCCCCCCAAAAAAAAATAATAATTTGCTAGTTGGTGGTATACATAAAGCCAACCTCTTGGAACAATGTAAGACATTAAAAAGGTGTTTCGTTTCTAAAACATAGAAATTCTAAAACTAAATGTTTCAGGAAAAGATGACTAGTTCACACAGTGAAGCAATGTCATTGCTCGTAATGTGAAGGTCACACAAATGAAATCCGGATGCGTTACGCAAGCCTGGCATTAAGCTTACGTCGAAGATCAACTTTGCGTGTCCATCGTGAACAAAGAAAAAGTTAAATTTTTGTTCATTTTATGTAAATAATTAATATACNTAAACGACTCCCATTCAGACCTTTACAATAACTTTAAACACATCAGAGAAAGAGGATTCCTAGTTGATTCAGTAAACAGGTGATACACCTGGGGCCTGTAGCATACAGAGATATAATTTACTTTGCAATTAATCGTATCTCTTTGGTACAGATTTTGCCTTAGACTTAAGATTAATATTCATCGAAAGTTTAATTGCATATTTTATGTTACAGGCCCCTGTTCTGCATTTCCTTGCAGAAGATGGCAGAAAATATGTTTTGTATTCTGGAGGTATTATGAAAGCCTACACGTAAATTGTTTCTTTTGTCCAATATCTTTGCCCATTCTACACAAAGTGATGTAACTTACCTCAGAGCGAGAGACAATGACTCGGATGAGAGTGTCGTCATCAGTGCCGGCTCCCTTCATAGCACGGTACAGGCGATCAGCAAAGTATGATGGACGGCTCTGGACACATTGTACTGAAAGAGAGAGAGAGAAAATTAGAATTTCACTACAATACCATCATCTGTGCCGGCTCCCTTCATGGCACTATACAGGCGATCAGCAAAGCATGATGCACGGCTCTGAACACATTGTACTGAAAGAGAGAGAGAGAGAGAAAGATACAATTTCATAAGAATACCATCATCTGTGCCGGCTCCCTTCATGGCACTATACACACTATACAGGCGATCAGCAAAGTATGATGGACGGCTTTGAACACATTGCACTGAAAGAGAGAGAGAGAGAGAAATAGAATTTCCTTGGAATACCATCATCAGTGCCGGCTCCCTTCATAGCACGATACAGGCGATCAGAAAAGTATGATGGACGGCTTTGAACACATTGTACTGAAAGAGAGAGAGAGAAATAGAATCTCACTACAATACCATCATCAGTGCCGGCTCCCTTCATAGCACGATACAGGCGATCAGAAAAGTATGATGGACGGCTTTGAACACATTGTACCGTACAAGGACGGAGAGAAAGATAAAATACAGTTCAGAATAAAGCATAATTTGACCCTCCCCTACACAAATTTTGTGATCACTCCGCCGAGCAGATTTTTTTCAATTTGAGACTCGCCGACTTTGTACTTTCAAGTCTTGTTCAATTTTTCAGACTATTTTCGCGAAAATCAGGCATATGGTTAAGTTGCCGAGCCATTTTTTTCTAAATGCATGTCAGACTGAAAATGGCTCAAAAACATTATGTTGTACAAAACGTCAATGTAAATTGTGGTTTCAGATACATACCAATCGTTTTGAGTCCCTTCTTGATGAAACCTGAGAACTCTCTGTCAATGCTGTTCAACAGATCACGCTGAGCAATCTAGAAAAGAAAAGACAATTGTTACAAATTTCATTCCCAATTTGGTTCTGATATGTGTTTCATACCGGTACGTGGTCGATACTAATTTGAACCCTCTTCCGCTTATCATATTTCGAGTCATGAAACAAATATCAACATATATCAGTTGGAAAGAAAAAAAATGAGGGGTTACAATACTCCTTTCTCTATCCTCTTTTACTACATAAAAGGATACTTATATCTATAGATAAGTATTATACATTCAAAACCAAACAACGCCATAATGCATTGAACATGCCTCCTCTGATAACATTATTTATCAACACACATTTACAGATATAATAGACAAGAAAAAAAATTGCCTTTGGCAGACAAAGAAATATTTATGTATTATATACCTAATCTTCCAGATAGACAGGCATACACAATGAAATCTTAACTCTGAATTAAAACTGTCATCCATAGATTTTGATACCTCTTTTGTGCATTGTGCCTTAAAAATGATTGTTGTTTTTTTGTAGGTATCTCTTCAAGACATTGTGTAATCGCATTTTTATCATATTGATAACTTTTTTTCATGAACGGAAATAGAATTAAATTTCTCTACAGCTAGCCAACACTCACCTTTGTGTATTCAGTAAAAGTAGCCCTAAGCTGAGCGTAGTTCCTCGTTGCTAGGATACGGTTGAACTCGGACTCGTCAGTTCCCCATTTTTTCTCTCCTGCCTGATAGAGGGCGTTTGCTTCTGCCTGGGCCTTGGCCATGTCAACTGTGTTGGACTCGTCACGGTTACCCTGTGGTAAAAGAAAAAAAACAGATAGAATTCGTATCTATTTCGTATTATAAAAATATTCAAATTACCATCACACTAGCTTAAAGAATAATAGCACTTTTACATTGCATTGAATATGAGGACTTATTTTGCACAAATTTTCAACAATCTTTATGATATACCCAAAGACAGTACATGTACTTTGTACTGCAAACATGGTTGCAACTTTTTCACGGATATTTACTTCTCATACTTTCTATTATCATTTGGATAAGGCAAATATATTCACCAAAAAAGCAATCGCCCGCCCTTTCACCAAGAAAGCTTTCTTTTTGAGCTTAAAGACTTCAGATAGAGCAATAGGCTTGACAAAAACACATTGCACTCCCCCCTCCCACCAAGCAAAGAGGCTAACTTCCTAGAATACGAATGAAGATAAATATTAAAATGTGAATCACCAAATAGCT
>BQKZ01008660.1:15395-28316 GCA_036244855.1 Temnopleurus reevesii
TTTTTTTTCCCCCCCCCCCCCCC
Organism: Temnopleurus reevesii; assembly: GCA_036244855.1. Classification (NCBI taxonomy): domain Eukaryota; kingdom Metazoa; phylum Echinodermata; class Echinoidea; order Temnopleuroida; family Temnopleuridae; genus Temnopleurus; species Temnopleurus reevesii. Next base: position 15,419 of record BQKZ01008660.1, read on the forward strand.
ATCATCAACAAATCCTGGATCCATCCCTGACTGAGGCGTCGTGACTGAGGCGTCGTGGCGTGTGCCTGAAATCAAGCTGTTCGTGACAGTCATAGACTTGGGTTAGTTCCTGCCTGTGAGTTCGTAGCCTGGTCGCATACCATCTTTCGGATGGAGACATTAAGATAGCGACCCTCTTTCTCTCTTCTTCTGCTGGCGTAAATATTCATAATTGAATGATACACGCCTCTAAACTACATCCTTTCCTTTCCTTATCCCTTGAGTTACCCACCTGACACATGGATACCAGCAGCCTCTTGAAGTGTCCACTGGTGTCACCGATGCAATCCTTCTCCATGTCACGCCCAAACTCTACATCAACAGAGACACAGAGAAAAGGAGGTGAATATTTTCTGTTACAGTAGCTGCCTAAACACCAGTGTCTGCCAGATACTGACACTCATAGTGGTTGTTGCTACAAAGCCGCTATCAATCGTAAGTTTCAGTCAATGGGCAGGCGCCAATTATAATCATCGTCTCATACGTGTCTTTTCAAAGAGCACATCGTACATGAATGAAAACGCACATTCCAATTCGCACTTGATTTGCGATGAATTGCAACTTTGTAGCAAGACCACTATGGTTCTTAACAATAGCAAAGTATACATCATCCCTTGAATTTGATATTTCAAGGTCAAGGCCATTCATTTCTGCAAATACAGCAAACACTTCAAAAGATGTATCGAAAGACAGTGAGAAGGGCATTAAGGCCAAGCAGTACGACATCCAAGGTGTCGTATATAGTACACCTTCTATGGTCGAATGATTGAGACTGATCTGATTCCTGTAATTTATGTATTCCTGTCGTAAGGCATGATCTTAACTTCCATTAGTATTCCTTCACCATCAACATCATGCTAAATCCTATAAACCTATTTCCAAATATGTTTGGCAGGGATATATAACAACTTTACTCACGTCTTTTATATTCAGCATTGATCTCTCTGATCTCTTTGTTGGTTCGAGTGCACAGAACCTCGATCAGTATCTCCTCGTCAGTTCCAAGACCCTGAAAATTCAAATCAGAAATTGTTGAAAAAAAGCAAGGTAGGAGAAGATAGGTTAAGGAACTAAGATTAACCTTGAGAAAGTTGGTCTTAAGAGATAGGATGCTTGATATTGAGCCAAATGGTGGAATAGTGTGCAAACAATTAGTAAAGCACTTGTCACATAACGAGGGGGTACGATTCCAGGCTGTCATGCCAAAAGATATTAAAAGACATAAGAGTTGCTGCTACCCTGATTAGCACTCACAAAAATGGGATAAGAGCACAGACAACCTTATGCTGCAGAGTGACTGTTGGATCCCATGGCATAAATAAAGTTCCATTTTGGCTCATTAAGTTAAGAGTGGACCCCAACAACATTATCAATTACCTCCCACCTCCCATGTACGACTTTCCCAATGCTAATAAGACTGGTGATCCCATCTCTTACCTTAATAGCCTTGTTGATTGGATAAGTGTTGTACTGTGGACCAGGAACAAACATGGCTAAGATGAGGTCTTCTACATCACCACTCAACTAGACAGATTAAGACTGGTGTAATAGTATTCTATATTCATAAGACTGGTGATCCCATCTCTTACCTTAATGGCCTTGTTGATTGCATAGGCATCATACTGTGGACCAGGAACAAACATGGCTAAGATGAGGTCTTCTACATCACCACTCAACTAGACAGATTAAGACTGGTGTAATAGTATTCTATATTCATAAGACTGGTGATCCCATCTCTTACCTTAATAGCCTTGTTGATTGCATAGGCATCGTACTGTGGACCGGGAACAAACATGGCTAAGATGAGGTCTTCTAAATTACCACTCAACTCGGACTTCAGATCTTTCATCAAATCCTTGTAAATTAAAGAAAAGAATGAAAACTTGCACGATCATAGCGTATTCAATTACATTTAAAGTGCCTACCCTGTGTATATCATTTAGGTATTATAAATCATTAAAAAAGAACACTAAGAATGTTATAAAATCTGAATTTTTCTATTCCCGCAAAAATTTGAAATTTATTTGTTTGCGGGTTTATTTTTGATTGATTTCATGGACTAATTCTTGTACAAAATAAAAAATATCTTCTCTTTATTTGATTCCAATACTGAATATATGTGAGGAAAGAATCCTTTTTCCAAACATCTCACTGTATACATAAAACAAACATTTCTGAAAATACATACCTTTATTCCTGTGTATGTGTTGCAAAAAGTGATTTAGATTTGGATAAATTCAATGATTATAAAGTTTCTCCAAATGTACGTGTCCTTCTACAAACTATCCCAATTTCATGTGTGAAAAAGATTATGGCAAAGACACATTTTGTGTGTAATCACTTGTGGAGAAATTAATCCAAAGTGACGTTTTATCAATTTTGTTCCTCAATCTGACTTACTCAGAAAAATTGCAAATACGTGATATCAAAGTTACAGTAATAATGAGTTGATAATGAATACAATATTATAACCATCATGCATTTGCTAAATTACACTTAAATTACCGCTTTCAAACATACATTAATACTTGCCATGTTGAAACTTTTGTTATAGACATTTACATGGATAGTGCAAAACATTACAAATATGGTATGCCGGATATAAGGAGGAATGATATTATAATGTTATAGAAAGGAAATAACTGACTAAAATTTGAAAAATTGAATCAAAACTATTTTGATATGAGCATGAAAGTATTAGGAAAGTATTACAGAGTAACCTGCTGAGCAATTTTCAAATCAGTGAGCACTCGATTTTAAATTATCTACAAATAATATGATCCTGGTTAAAATGAGATTGCAATACATGTATTTGTAACAATGGCATCCACTAAAAATGACTAATAGTACAGATGAATATGAACAGAGGGGACACAAAATGCAACACAAAGAAAATTATAAGAATAAGCAGCACATGTAGACAAACAAGGGGAGAAATAAAACAAAACAGCTGTACACAATAAACATGCAAATAAAGAAAAGATGACAAAAGTAAGACAAAATACAGAGTAACTTGAAATATCAATCAATTGAAATTCAGCACTTTTGTGAAAAAAAGACTAACTTAGGATAGTTTTTCCTCATGGCACTTTCTAACAAGTAGATTTTAGGCAATGTAATTTGGCAGTAATATTTGAAAAACTTCTGTCATTCTTACATGAAAAATATGCTAAAATAGCTATGCATGAGTGTACAACCATCAAACGGGCAAATGTCCCTTTTCAAATTGTCATATATGTTCACTCTTGCACAACACATATTCAAGCTGGTTTTTGTGACCATGCTTGCCAGACAGCTAATTAGCACAACTTGACAATTTTGTCATCGGACATGCCTCTATGCCTCTTCTAAAAGTAACGCTACTTTTGATAACGGGAGTTACTATTTTGGTTGACTTTTGAGACTGGTACCTAAGATTTCAAGGAATTTCATCGAACAGTTCTCAAGATATATAAATTACTATTACTTTGAGCATGAGACATGAAATTTGTGGAATAGATCGAGACAACTTTCACAAATACTTGTTAGTAATACTTGAGTAATACCAGCAGGCAAGATTAGGATGTAATTAGCGATCTAAATAAACATCATTCTCTGTACCAATACTGGCTTCCGCAGAGAATGTTAACTAGATGCAGTGCAGAACCATGCTTCTAAGTCATTGCTTAATGGTTTAAATGCATTTTAAAACAAATCCAATCTGTTCATCTTTCCAAAAACTGGCAACACTAAAACATTCAAATCAAATAACTGAAAGACTACATGTTAAAGTTCTTAGAATACCAGTTTGCACATTCTTACTACCAATCATATTGCCAATTTAAGAATTTTTGACAATTTTGTGATTAATTTTGTTTTGAAAGTGATCTACTCCAAAGCTTATGTTATAATTGAACCCAACATATAATGTGTCCCAATGTCTTAGCATTTTAAAAACCAAAATTGTTGTTTACCAAATCTACAGGTACATGAAGACCTACAAGTTAATCTGCACAAATATACCAAGATTTAAAATTTCCCAAACAAGAAATAATTTTTTGATAACTTGATGGTGCTATGTATGTATATAATACTATTCAAATGGAATTTTGTCATTCTAGCTAATTGGAAATCTAAATGTAAAAAACAGCACCAAACTGCCATAAATAAATAATAAATGTAAACAGAGAATATATGAACGCTTGAATTTTGCATGATCCCAACTATTCATAAATAAGTATCTAGCTTTCCTTTACAGTTTTAATATGCTTAAAAACAAAACAAAGAAGTATATAGTTCATGGTAGCAGATCAATTAAATATGAAACAGGCTCTGGCGGCAGCTACTCCTGTGTAATGTTTACATTTAGCCAAAGTTTGAATACTTCCTAAAACTTGATCCACACCATTTTGAAGCATAAAGCCCATCCAAACCAGAGCGATTGTTGCAGGAGCAACAACAGGGTTAGAGGCAATTATCAAAATCAATCAAATATGTGACTACCTTTCCATACATTGTCTTGAATTGGATCTTAATTTGCTGTCGCTGAACATTACTCCTGTTAGCAACACAATTAATGATAGCCTTCTCGTCCGTACCTGTTAGGAAACACCAAACCAAACATTACACACTTGACTCCTATCAATTAGAAAAGGTGTAAACATGTGAATTAACAGGTGCATGACAGGTGTATTAGGGGTGCATCAACAAGTATACCAACAGGTGTATTGGCATGTGTATAACAGGAAACAAACTGTATTGGTACATTGCTTTCTGGTCCGTACCTGTTAGGAAACACCAAACCAAACATCTTACAATACTACAAATTAGACAGGGGTATTAGCAAGTGTAGTATGTTTAGAAACAGGTGAATTAATGACAGGTGTATCAACAGGAACATCGAAGGGTGTATTGCTAGGTTTATAATAGGAACATGATGTGATGGTACACTGCACTCTGGTCAGTACCTGTTAAGAAAATCTAAAACCAGACTCTCCCAAAATTTAAAACCATCATTAATCAGACAAGTGTAGATGTATACAGGTGTATTAGCAAGTGTATAGATGGAGATAAAGTGTAAAGGAACAATGCCTTGTTGTCCAATCCTGGATGAAAAAATCCAAACCAAACTCTCAAGACATATCACACTGCTTTTAATATGACAGGTGTATTAACAAGTGTACAATAGGAAACAAAGTGTATTAAAACAGGAAACAAAATAATCCCATGCCCAAGAGACTTCGATAGTATTCAGTAGTATCAGTATTCAATATTTGACAAAGTAGACAAGTGTTGGTTAACAAGGATGAATGGAAAAAGGGAGGTGAGACCTAGAGGCAGATCGTTAGCTGAGGTCCTGTATTGAATTGAAATAAAGGATATTAATACACAAACAAATATATAGATTATCAATAAACAAAAATGTAATACTGATGATAAAATGAAAACACAATATTGCAACAGCGACGCTCACTCAAGCACCAAGAGGTAATTCACAAGCAGTAGTTCACATTAAGAATGTATTAAGGTGCACCTGATAATCAGATTTTGTGCTAAATAAGTGATGACATGGGTGGTAAAGCACTTAAGAATGTCCTCCACATTAAATTCATTCTTATCTTAAATGCATCTTAAGAAACACCCTTAAGTTGTTGATAAATTGGTCTTTAAGAGTAGAAGTGTTACAGACATTATACAGACAAGCACAGGAAGAAAATAAGATGAAGATTTCAGAAGCAAATGAGACAATTCACAAGCCAACAAAGCCAATAAAAAGTGGAAGACAAGAAGTTGAAGAATACATCAAAATTATGATCAGAACAAAATAGAGCATATTCAAGGGTGATGTGACAAAGGAAATGCAGCAGTGACAGGGCTTCAAATATCACAGCAAACAGAATCAAATTCTTTGAAAACGCTGGAACACCATGCAACAGCAAATTAGCTTAGCACAAGCTGTGCAGGTATGTCTACTCGATGCACATTGAACAAAGGACAACCAATTTGTTGTGAGAGGAAAAACAAGATTTGAAACAAGTGACACACAAGTGCTGAATGAATAAAGATAAATCCTTGGTGATTAACAAGACCACACGGTAACAATGTTGTGGGAGAGGTTCACAAGCGTGCCTGGATCATGGTATTTGGCACCAAACAGCTTTTTGTGAAGTTTACCTTTCCATACATCGTCTTGAACTGAAGTTTGATTTTCTGACGCTGGTCGTTGCTACGAGCCGTGATGAGTGAGATGATCGCTCCTTCGTCCGTTCCTATCAACGCAACAAATATTGTTAGCAATGTATTTTTCCCCTTTCCCCGATAAAATAGAATTTTCACAAAAGCGATCAATGATAAAATTTGACTGCGAAAAGTGCATANCATGTAGCAACTGGCTGGGGCTGCAGTAAAAAAAATTCCCAAGTCACATAGATGCCCCAACTGAACATGATTCAAGATTAGTTCAGGGTATTTAAATGTCAACTGAACAAAGAATCGTGTTGCACAGTGTTCAGTCAATCTTTTATGTGACTGGAGCTTTATGTCCTTATTTCCAGTGACATGTTACTCCAAGACAACAATTTTCTACCGGTGAAGAGGCCTTTTATCCTGGGTACCCTCTGGCCGCTGGTGGGGGTGCCTGGACTGGGAAGCCGGCTGCAGGGTAGCAAGAGGTAGGGGCAACAGGGCCAAACAATCAAATCTGTACTCACCCTGAGCAGGTGGCTGTGCTGGGTAACCTGCTGGTGGAGGGGCCTGTTGTCCTGGGTAGCCGGCTGCAGGTGGTGGTGCCTGGCCTGGGTACCCTCCGGCCGCTGGTGGGGGCTGCTGTCCGGGGTAGCCTCCTGGTGCTGGAGGGTAACCACCTGCAGCTGGTGGGTAGCCACCTGCCGCTGGGGGTGGGGCACCGTACCCTGGTGCTGGGGGCTGGCCAGCTGAAAAGATTAAGATACAATATAAAAAGTACTTAAAATGGGAAATGTGATTTGCATGCCTGAATTCATAATCATTTGGCACTAATTGTGTAGGAACATTCTTGCTTGATGCATCTATCTCGGATACTAGGATTAATATGCTAAACAAATCTTAACTTTCTTCTTCTTCTGACTCTAATAAATACAGAAGTTTCAACATACATGCAGCTGGAAGCCAGAGTAAGATACATTACATGAGGTACAAGCTAAAAAAAAAAAAAAGAAGAAAAAACAGAGGAGGGTAGATTTATTGTTTAATATCTGCATTTTTTAAATAGAAACTCTTAATATTATTATCATTTTTATAATGGTGATCAATGCAATTGCTTTAATTCAATAAAATATATGTCACAATATGATATAAAATACAAATGTAACAAAGTGGATAAAGTATAATCAATGAGATTGATCCAGTACCATCAATGCTATTTATCAGAGTAAATGATTTATTGGTAGAAAGTGGAAGCATAATTACACAAACAGAGCTAAGAGTATCAAACCACATTTTCTGTCCGACATGTTAAGATTAGAAGTATGGATTATCTTTGAAAGAACTCTGTGGTTATTATCATCTGAATTATTAAGATGTAAGACAGTGCTCAGAGAAAGTGTGAGAAAATGATTGAATATAGGGATGTATCATTTTATAGAAATATCTTCAGTTACTAGAAGCACACATGATCTCCTCATTTACATCATCAACACACTTGATATGTATTTGAGTCAACATGTTGATTAACAATGCAAAACAAGACAACATAGAAATGGAATGAATTCAAATAGATATGTACAAGATCCCCATACAAGTGGGAAATGAAGCGTGCAGTATTAGAATTTTTGGTAAAAACAATAGTTTGGTTACTTTAATAAACTGAAACATGTCATAATTATTTCAAGACAGGTCAAATATAGGTTATTGATTACTGTTGATTTGCATGTACAGTCAAACCTGCTCTAGCGACCACCTGTATATAAAGGCCACCTGTCCATAGACACCACCTTTCTGGTCTCCCTTCGTATTAATGAACCTGTCTCTAGAGACCACCTGCTCTTAAAGACCTCGTTTTCTGTCTCCTTTGGGTGGTCTTTATAGACAGGTTTGACTGTATAACGTATTATGAAGAGGTGAGTACTTTGTTACATTCATATTTTTGCCATCTTATAGAGCAAACAAATTAAACTTTTCTGAAGTAAAAAGATTATTACTATTCAAAAATAGTAGTTTTAATGGTCCGAATCACTCCGTTATGGGATTTAAATTCTTATTGTGAATTTTAGATAATAGCATGGGTGATTGAACATATAAGTGTACATGTAAATGGAAAACAAGAACACAATGTTTATTTCATTCAACAAATTATTTTCATAGACTGAAGACTGTCACCTTGCAATATTTCAGAATTTTTTTTTTTTACAATCAAACCTGTCTACAGAGGCCACCCCAAAGGAAACAGAAAAATTGACCTCTGTAGACAGGTGGCCTCTATAGACAGGTTCTATAATATGCATTTTCACCTGGAGGGAATCAATTTAAGTGGCCACTATAGAAACATTTGACTGTATATATTCTCCTTTTCTCTTTATTTACAAGCCTAAAATGTATCTTGCATGACCATTTTTTGGCCATTATTTTCAGTTGAATTTCAAAGAAAATACCCCGTAAGCTGTAATTCTGAGAAAAAAAAATGAATGGATTTACAGGTACACATATACATTACAGTGTTACTTTGGGATTTGGTGTTATCTAATCCAAGTGTACTGGTCAATTTGTTGTGTAACTTCCTGAATTAATTCTTTGAACATGCTATATTGCTGATTGATGCCATCAATGAATGATTTGCCATCAGGATGACCTACATACAAGTAGGCTACAGCATTCCATAAATCATCAACTGTTGACAGTGTACCCCAAACAAAACTACATCTTTTAAAGCATTTTGTCGCTCATCACAAAAAAGAGGTTTACTCATTTCTGTTCTATGTACTACAGTGTATCCTCATTTATCATTTTCACACTACAGTGTAACAGTTGTCAGATCATACTAGAAAATAGTCGCAAAAGGTATTTAAAAATACATCTGTGTCAAAATATGCTACAATATGACCAATTTTCTGTCTACTCGTGCTTTTCTGTCCTGCTTTCCTGCCCACTCATGCCTAGCATGCGAGACCGCTAACATTTCTATGATATGTACCGTAACATGACATTATTTCTCACACTGGTTTTTTTCCTTTTCAACATGGATTTATTGGATTAAAAACACTAACAGTGATGCAAACATGGATTAGCATGGATGTGTCAGAGTATTAGACGTGTATGAGAGTTAGTTGAACTTCACTGCAGACGGGAATAAGGTCATGCTTCATGAAACTTCTCCTTAGTTGCAGAATACTAAGGGATATGTTTGGTTGTCCTTCACCGACATTCTCATGACAAGATATCTAGCCTCATTATTTTTTTCTATTTTTTCATTCAGATAAAGGATTTAGAGTAAATTCACAGATAGCAGAGATGCCAAACTCTCCTAATATGCAAGACGATGTACAATTGATCGAAAAAATGTGAACAGTGTCCCACCATGTCCCACGAAAATGCATGCATTATACATAGGCCTTGGTGGGACATGGTGGGAATCTGTTCACATTATTTTGATCGATATGTAGATATCAAAATGTGTAGCTCCAAATTGCGAAACTGTTTACTGATTTGTATTTTGATTTCTACATAGCCTCATGCACATGCCGAATAGGTTTGAATCTCTGAGAAAGGTGTATGAATTGTGGTCATTTTGAACTATAACTTGGTTTTTCTTTGCCTTCGACATCACGTACTGGCAGATTTATCTAATATGTTCAAAATGGTAAACGAAAATATTCGGACACATGTTTGTTTGTGATTTTGGGGGAGACTTAACAGCTATTTTAGCACTTAGCAACTAAGAAGTTTCATGAAGTAAGCCTGCCCAGGATGATAGCAACTTACAGGGGTATCCTCCAAAACCTGGTGCTGTAGAAGAAGGTACATATGGTTCAAGACTTTATTAGGGTGGGGGGTAAATGAGGGGGTGGTGTGTAAGGGAGGGGATGGGGTAATACTGTAGGTGACAGGCTATACTTCTACAATGTACATAACTAGAGAGTACATCAAATAAATTAATTCCATCAAAAATGAGAATAAAAAAAGACCATAAGTTTCACAATTCAGTTAGTTGGGTTATCAATGTACTCAATATATGACATTACTAAATTTTGAGCTTCATGAAAATTCTCTAGCAGTTGAATTGGCACCAGTTACCAAAATCATATAAAAAAATAAGATGTACTTCTTTCCCTTAATGCACGTCAGTAATAATAACGTAAATAAAACCTTGACAAAGTATGCATACATGTATAGTAATAATGCATGTACCTTCATTTTTTTCAGCACATGGAAAATGCCTAAATTTAGTATTTTTGTAACTTCCTGGTCCAAAAACCAATGAATGAATAGGTCTGATCAAACCACAACATGACACCTGCTTTCAAAGAATCACATCAGTCAAAACCCACAAAACAACATCAACAACAAAACAACCTATGTGTATACCGCTAACATCAATTTGGATTGTACTTCCTCTTCATAACACATCCTGGAGTCGTTTTCTGGTTTTACATTTCAGAAAATGTTAGTTCCTGCACAGCGTTGTGCTAGTTTGCAGGCACAGATCTTTGGCTTCCGATGAAGTAGAGTAAAACTGCCGACTCTTGATTATGCACAGTTTTCATGCTCATTACAGAAAACTGAAGCCATGGGTCTGTGCATGCAGACTATCATTGTAAAGCACTTTATGGATGTACTTCTATGCCAAAATCTCTTGAAATAATATGAGCACTTGAGAAACTCATGAATGAAAACTGCTTTCAAAATCATTAAAAGGAATTGTAAGCCATGTTTGTCATGGATCAAGAGTAAAATTATGTTACTCTTAACTAAATTTACAGTATTTATTTAATAAACTAGAAGCAAACTAAAGCTCAGCTCAAAATGGCAAACCAAAAGAATAAAATCAAGATGTGCATTAGCAGCTCAGTGAATGTAGAATTCTTTCTAAATGTTATTCCATTTGATGTGAAGCATACAATATTCAGACAGGTGTATCCATGTAAGCAGCAAGGTCAATTTAAAGAAAAAATTGCACAAACTATGAAAAAAAAATCATCGTTTATAAATGCTATGTCTAACAAAATGAGTTTGAAATTCAAGCATTACACATAAATGAATTTTACTGAGCCAAGCATATCTAAAGCCTCATCTAAAACTACATGTAGATCATAAGAGCAAGGCTTGCACAAACCATGTTCTAGGAAAATGTGAGTTGTAAAACATACATGTAGAATTAACNAAACAGGTAAGAAAAGATAACTTTATTGCACATTGCTATCATAGGAATACATAGAAAATACGCAGTATTTATGAAAGACATATCAAGCAACATAACTGTACATGTACATAGAACAAACATGCAAAAAGAGAGAGATAAAACTAGGGCTCTAATCATGGATAGTGGAGAGGTGAACTAAAAAACAATTGGAGTTCACTCCCTCCCCCCCCCCTCCCCCAAAGAATAGATGGATCAGGGGGGTCTTTCATCAAGATTTGTCGCAGCGACAAGGAGTCATTTTCCGACAGTTCCCATAGCAACTGTCAGTGATAGTGCTTTTCATCCAATCACAATCAAGGAGTTTGTCAGTGCTGACTAATTGCCTCTGCGACAAATCTTGATGAAACACCCCCCAGAAGTGTATACCCTGTAGGTGGTCTTAAATAAGAAGCTTTAATTTTCCCCTTGATCAAGGACATAGCATATTTCCCTCTTGCAGATGCTCATGGAAACTTTGAATTTGAAATCTACAATAACAATAATATTCAGTTCTTATATAGCGCATAACACCTAGCCATAGCATGTCCCTATGCGCTTACAGAGCAGAAAAAGGAATAACAGAATGGAAAATATAGATCTGCTTTAAAAAGCAAGAAAACAATGTACATCTGATATTGTGCACTGGGCTCATGTACATGCAAATTATTTGTTAACCAAATACTTCTTATATGAAATATTTCTCAGGTAATTTGGGACTGAGTTCCATAGAATAGAGGCTGCATGTATAAAAGAGCGTCCACCATAAGATTTGGTCTTTATCGAAGGAACTACAAACAGAATTTGTGTGCTTGATCTCAAGCTATATCAGGGAGGTGTTTCACCAAGATAAGAAATATTTTAAGAATGACTTCACGCATGACTGGTACCAATTCTTGTGCTGAATGATCGAGAATCTTACGCGTAGTTACACTCGTTAACGTACTTCAATCTTTCTTAAAATTGTGCGTCACTTTAAGACTTGGTGAAACACCGCCCAGGAAGTGTATTATGATATATCAAAAGGCTGCCCAGGCTAGAACATTTATGGGATCTGGTTTGATATTTTCTAGTTAACGTTTCCTGTGTAAAAACTGTTCACATATCCTTGCTTATTTCTTGATGTGTGGAGGGAGCAAGGGGGACCGCTAATCAAAATAATAACTAGATGAATCCTCGACCGCGCACGGTCAAAATTTATGCCTCCGCCATCACGCAATCAGAAAGATATGTACGGCTTGTTCCATGCCATAAGAAATCAAAAACATTTTACAAATTCTGGGCACTGCCACCTTTGACCCCACAAACCCAAAATCTCATTTTCTTCCTCACATGCTTATACCTAATACCTTGTACCTAAGTTTGAAAGAAATTGGATCAATTTTCTGTTATAAGTGAGCTATAGTGGTTGACTTTGTACAAGTTTTCTGCCCGGTGACCTTTGACCTTTGACTCACTGAACCCAAAATCTATTCAATTCATCCTCACATGCTTATACATATTTGAGCCAAG
>BQKZ01008661.1:0-15973 GCA_036244855.1 Temnopleurus reevesii
ATTTCTCTCTTTCAGGATGCAAGTCATCTCTTCACCAGGATGGTTCCTTCATGATCCTAGATCATTTTGATAGCTTCTATAGTCTGCTCAGGTATGCAGCTAAGCTCTGGGATGTTGCTAGAAAGCTGCAAATGATTGCAAGTTGCTGTTGATCAGCCAATCAAAGGCATTGCCTCGTGCATATCTTGTAAAAAGCATACTTGTAATCAATTGTCAATGTGCAAATAAAGTCATGTTTTTCAATTTGCAACTGGTTTACAGCCGAGTTATGCAATTACTTGCAACTTTCTAGCAACACCTACCACCACCAACATACTGCCTTATGCATTTTTCACTTGCTTGACTCACCTTATGTCTAATTAGAACCACTTCCATACATGTACTGGTAATTATAGTACAATCAGGGTGCTACAAGAATTTTTCGCACCACTTGCCCGGTCGGGCATGTTGCTTTTCAAATCACTTGCCCGAACACAAATTCCTATTGTCTAAAACACAATCAAGCAAACAAAAGCAGCTGCACACCAATCTAATTTGGCTTAATTGTGACTGAAGTTAGTAAAATATTAGCTCTTGCAACTGATATTGCCTAATAATTAAGAATTTATAGACAGACCAAACTGTATAGTTATTAGACTTTACCGTTACTTGGCTGATAGGGTAAGTGACAATTTCATTTGCTTGCACAAAGGCTCAATTTTGTTGCTCCGGGCATTCGGGCAAGTGGATTTATAGCGCAACTGTATCATTATTTGATTGCAAAGCAAAAGAAAAAAAGAGAAAGAAACATTGAAATGCATTTCAGTTCATTCGATGATTCTTGATATTAAGCATTGTGACCCTTGGAAGGTTTTGTTTTTGTCTTTTAAAGGCACTTTATGCCCATTGAGTTATAAGTCTTGAAATAATTGTTGCCTTCTCTGAATGTCATATACCACTTCATTTTTATGACAGAAATTTCACCAGTGTTGACCAAGATGCAAGAGAAGAGGCCTGGGAAATCATACTGACAGGTTTGTTTTTGTTTTCATTTTCAAAAAGATTCTATTCTAGGGCCCGGTTGCGTGAAACCTTCCGACTACATATACTTATGCCATTCACACATGACTGAACTTTAATTGGGTTGATAATGAATTAAAACAGGTCATTATAGTCCAAGACACTTTAATTATAATAATGAACTGCTTTTATATAGCGCTTATCAACTCTTTATGAAGAATTCTCTAAGCGCTCTACAATTGCAGTATTATTACCCTGGCTTTAGCCCGGCAGCCACTTCATTAGTGCACTTGGCATTTCAAGGAATAAATATTCCTACCACTTTGCATTCTTTACAGACCTTGTTCAAAATTTGGCCACTTGTTATCCTTAAGAGATGCACAGCAGTTGTAATTGGGGTGTGTAAATTAGATGCATGAATGCTTAGTTTTTTTGCAATGGGGCCCAGATAATACATTGTGTCCCAGGAAAATTACACCAAGATTCACTGTCTCATGATCATACATTTGCACTTTAACAGTTACCCCAAAAAGGATATATTTCTAGCTTGTATATGACACTGATCTCAATGTTTAAAACTTGTGCATCAGGAATGTTGTTATTTCAGGGTAGATAGAGAAACAAAAGAATATAGAAAGCTGGGACCTTAAAAATCTCCTTTTTAAATCAGGGAACTTGTTATATCCAACCTCTTTCTATCACTGTTCCACTGCAATCATCTCCCTGTCCATATCCGATGCAGCCTCTGAACGAAACGTGGGCACTATCAACAAGTTCATCGAGAGTCCCAACAGTGACCCAAAGTACAGGCATCTGCTTCTAAATGCAACCAAAATGACCACCTACATCTTGTGTCAGCTGACCGAAGCGTTCGAAACCGAGGCCTGTAAGCCATCCACGGATACTGCTACGTTGAAAAAGGTATGCAAAATCATAGTTCAGATATTCAACTCTTCAGGATATTTTCTGATGTTTGGAAATTTTTGGTGAGATGCTTGTTGGCAAAACTATGGGCTAGTGACAATTTTCATGCAATTTCCTCACTATTTCAGGAAATTTCTGCTTCTCCTTGTGGCATCTTTGACACTAGTTTGCAAGTGTTATAGTATGGGGCAGCCTCCCACTTTTTTCAGTAAACGTGTGTAAAAATATGTAAATACACAGCCCCTCCATGTTCCATGATTCCTGAAGTGAAGTCTCATGTGGCTTAATAATTTATCTGTTAGTGTTTGAAGAATGATATTGGTCATTTACACTACCCAAGAATAGAGTTCACTCTTGAATGTGTGTACAATTTTTAAACAAGTTTTGATATATTTGATATAACCCAATGCATCATGTTTTGAGTGTCATCCAACACTCTGGGATTGATTTCATACATGGGTGATTTCAGCTATTGAATAACGTCTCTCGCTTCAGTACAAATCCTGTAAAGTGTTACTATTCTAAAGTAGTAGTACAATTAAAAACTGATTCCTTACTTTTTGTTTACAAGTGAAACATTGGGCAAATAATACTACAGTAATGCCAACCTTCCAGAAGATGCTTGAGTAAGTATAGAAATCAAAATGTGAATCACAAAGCAGTTGAACAAAATGTTTTCTCACAGGATAAAGCATGATATGAATAGCAATATATGCATTCATTCTCGAGATATGATTTGGTTCAGCTGTTTGGCAATTAACAGTGTTATGTAAATTGTCATGGATACTCCGGAATATTGCCGTTTTGATACTACATGTACATGTAAAGCAAATACAATTATGTAATAGAGATATAATCAAGATTGCTATCTCCCGTTTCAGGGTCGTAAGAAGACGGTGAAATCAGGAGACTGGGACTGGGACAGCGAGAAGGAGAAGTCTCTTCAGCGCATTATAGAGACATTGCAGTTTGATATCTGTAGACTGTGGGATCCTCCAGTTGTAGAAGAGGAGTTTGTCAAGTAAGTCTAAATAGATGTTCCTGCCAATATATCTTATTAAGATCTACATGTATCAATGATTATGCATGTTCTCACACATCCACAGTTCCATACCTCCAGTAATAAGTTATTTTTGTGTTGTATACTTTTCTTATCTCTCTGCACCTCAGAATAGCCTAGCTAGATAGATAGTGCATTACAAATGCAGTGATGCTATTGCAATTATTATTATTGTTATCATTATTATAGTTATTATTATTACTATTATTATTATTAGCTTTTCTGCGGAATAAGGCACATTTCTGTGCTATAAAATGAGCACTTAAGAGGAAAACCACAATACATCGAAAATATCGTTTCGCCGTAGCGTTTTCACAAGCTACATCTCGGAAAATAGTAACGTAATAGCGCCATCTACGGTATGTAGTGGGAGAGGCGGTCCTGTTACGTGGTGAGAAAACGGAACATACCATGTAGTCCACGGAATAGGGGTGAAAAAAATGGGCGAAATTGAGGGAGTTATATTTACTGTTAGCATAACTGCGGAATGGGGGCACCCCAATAATAAAATTTTGAAAGATGCAAATTTTCAAAAAATCTTTAAAAATGCACATTTATTCCAAACTTGTATTTTTATACATAAACGACTTAAAGACATCAAAAGGAAGTCCCTGTGATGATTTTTCTTTAAATATTCATTTTTTTGTGACTGTTATGAGCAAATTCATATTTTCGCCTTTTTTCGCCTTTTAGAACACAATTTAGCAATTCCCCTTTTTCCGCAGATAGTGTTATTACTATTATTATTATTATTATTATTATTATTATTATTATTATTATTATTATTGTTATCATTATAATTATTATTATCACTACTATCACTGTTATTAATATTATAATATTATCATACAAGTGGGGTATTTTTGTTTGTTTTATTCGTTGTTGGTAAGAGAAAAAGTAATATCTTCTCCAAGTTAAGACTGTATTTTTGTGTTTTCCACAGCCTTGTCAGTGGGATTTGTTACAAGCTTTTTGAGAACCCAGCTATCACGAGAAATCACAGTACCAGAGATCTCATAACACAGATTCTTGGACTTCTATTCAAGAGATACAACCATGTGCTGGGTGAGTATGGAATCGAATTGAAAGGTTTGAAGGCTTTTACAGCATTACACTAAAACAAAAAAACTCTAAAAAATCTGTGGTTAATTGAGCACTAAATCTTAGTGGATTTGGCACCATATAAGTCACATGTATTATCAATATTATTATGCTGGGTGAAGTATTGGAATTGTTCGGTTGCCCTCCACCGAGTATGTTTCCTATCCTTTTGTTTCTTGGACATAGGCGGTACTCGAAAACGCTACAGCTTATGCAATGCTTTGAGCATCTGCCTAGCCCCCTGACACAGTCATTCAGTCGAGATCATTTCATCTGAGTATGAGTGCCGTCAATTAAATTAGAATGATTCTTTCACTTTTTTTATTGGATGTAGGCGGTACTCTGAAAATGTTACAGCTGGTTCAACACTTTGAGCACCTGCCTGGCCCTCTAGCACAGTCTGTTGAGACCATTTCATCTCAGTAAGAGTGTCATCAATGAAATTAATGTGAAATATTGCTTTCACTCGTGGATGAATAATGAGAAGAAGGCTTCATGGTACAACAAGTTTTCTTTCTTGGAAATGTGAGGGGTCCTCGAAATTAATGTGTTTCTTTTCAATTTCTGTCTCTGATAAAGGCGGAACTCTGAAAATGCTACAGCTGGTTCAACACTTTGAGCATCTGCCTGGCCCCCTTTCGCAGTCAGTCGAGACGATCGTGGCCCAGTATGGAGTCAAGAGTGTCGTCAATGAAATCATGAGGTTTGTAGATCATTACTACTTTGGTTTTGTTTCATAAAGCTGTTTATAGATCTACACATGCAGACTGTTTGTTAAAGGTTTGTTATGATAGGTTTTGTGAAGCAGGACAAGAATGCAAAATTTACCATTTTGTTATGTGAGCGATTTCGAGTATTTCATATGCCCTCATAATATGTCTTTATGTTCTCTCATTTAAATTTCATATTTGCATGTACACTGTACCTGGATCCACATTGGAATACCAGCATTCAAACATAATTTTGAATTGAGTTTGATGCATTATTTTTTCACAATTAGTTAGCTGTGCCCAGTGTATAATAATGAAAATTCACATTACTTTTTTTTTCAGGGAAATTGGTAGTCTCGATCATCAGGATCTATCTCGTGATGCCAGTGGGACACGCTACTATGCCAGCTTTCTGGTCGAGATGGCGGAAAGGGTTCCAGACGCCATGCTACCCTGCATCAGTCTCATTCTTTCACATCTTGACGGAGAGGTAAGGATGTCAAACCTTCCTTCTTGTCCATCATAAACTCCTCTTCCTCCTTACCGCCCTCCCTCCATCTTGCCCCTTTATCTTCTCACTACTATGCCAGCTTTCTGGTTGAGATGGCGGAAAAGGTTCCAGACGCCATGCTACCCTGCATCAGTCTCATCCTCACATCTTGACGAAGACGTAAGAACCTAAGACCTTCATTCAACTTCATCATTCCTTCAGTGTTTCATTCCTTCCTTCATACCCTTTCACCTTCTCGCTTCTATGCCAGCTTTCTGGTTGAGGAGGCAGAAAGGCTTCCAGACGCCATGCTACCCTGCATCAGTCACATTTTCTCTCATCTAAACAGAAAAATTAGAATTATTCTCCTTTCCGTTTATCTGTCAGTCCTTCCCTGGCTTGTTACCTCCTTTTGCCTTCCATCCCTTTCTTGCTCTCATAGTAGCCTCCTGCCCCTTTCCTCTTTCAATTGTATTCAATTGTTTTTAGCAGCGTGTCACAGTGTGATATTTACAACAATTGATATTTAATGTTAACATGAGAATTGGCTCAAAAGTATAGAACTTCTGTCACATCCTCTTTTCATTTATTTATCAGTCTTTCCCCTCCAGTCATTTCTTCCTTTGAATGTTCCCTGTGGCCAGTTACATGAGTTTTATTTATTTAACATAATGCTGGCGTATTGAGCTGTATAGAGTATCATATTTCATTCTGTATTGCAGTCTTACACAATGCGTAATGGAGTACTGGGTGTGATTGGAGAGATTGTCATTAAAGTATTGAGCAAGGAACAACTAGACAACAAGGCTAAGACTACCAGGGACCAACTCCTTGATAAACTTGAGGTATGTATAGAGAAAAATTCATGAAAATTTTTGTAAGACTATGTCTTCCAGAATTTGTTCATTTCACGATTATATTTGTTTCCGAAGACTGATTGCTACCCAATATTGAAGAGGGATTTTCAAACAGCAATGTATGAAAGGTGAACAGCAATATTTATATTTTTACATAACCATGTTCTGATCATTAAGTGTAACGTCTTTTTTGTATTCAAGTTGCATTAATATCAAGGGGCCTCGAGGAGCTCTTGTCTCTTATTTTCAGGTGATGTTGCTAGAAGTTTGCGTTTGATTGCAAGTTGTAGTTGATCTGCAGAGGACAATCAAAGTCATTGTTGCTGAAGATGCTCATCTCAAAATGCCCATTACAGCTTTATATTGATGTGCAGTTGATTTGCAATTAATTGAAACCATCTCCTTCCCCTTTGGATTGTAGCTTGGATATGAATACTTTCAGTCAAAATATATCCTGCCAACCTTGTGTTGGAAGGACCTAAGTTAGTATACAATTATTCACGGCCGCCAGATGGTGCAGTGGGAACTATCTTTCCCGAAGTCACGCCGAGAGGGCTATCATCCTGAGGGCGCAGCCCGAAGGATGATAGCCTCTCGATCGGCGTGACTGATGATGATGGTTTCACTAAACCCATCTGAAGGCAGTAAATAATTGGTTTATATCCGTCATCGATAATACAAGCAAATTTAGCCCTGATGTTAGATTACATTTTCATTTTTTAAATTATGCTATAAATAGTGGATCCAAAATGAAAGCGAGGAAGTTGACACTGGCACACGTGAACTTACGCAGCCTTAATTGCCTTCGCGCAAATCCGCCTAGCACACACACAGTAGCGGCTACACGGCCCCGTGCGGGCCCAGCTCGCGCGTGGCAATCAATCATCATTACGCGTAGCAGCTTTGCCACACAGCATAGACAGCGAGCACCGTTTTGTTACGTCACCTGGTAATAGTTCATCTGGGAAGCCATAGATAGTTTCCGAACTATTACCGGATGACGTCACATTTAAGTGAATTTACATGCCGGTGGCAGCTTTCAATAGTCACGTGTAGGGATTTAGACCAATCACTGGCTCAGAATCTTCTTATGACGGATATAATTCTAAATTGTCCTTTACCTTTTGATTACATCCATGATGCTATTACTTTTAGTCACTATCTAGCCCTTCTATCTCTTTCGCTTTAAAATATGAAAGAGACAATCTTTTACACCAAGGATCACATTTCTGTAGAAAAAGTGCCCTTATCTTCTCGCGCCGGCATTGTGAAGGAGCTAATCATTATTATAAATGATCATTGCTATGATAATTAACCTTGTTCTAAATTGCTTGTTTCTTCCCCCTTAGGATCATATCCACGATGTGAATGCTTTTAGCCGTAGCCGCGCCCTTCAAATCTGGCTGCACCTCTGCCGTGAACGTGCCATTCCCCTCTCGCGACAGCATTCTGTTATGGAGCTTGCCATTGGTCGATTGAGGGACAGGTCTAGCATTGTGCGGAAAGGTGCCGTCCAGTTGGTCTCTGCATTCCTGACAAGCAATCCATTTGCTGCCAAGGTAAGGAAGAAAAATGTTTTTTTTTACACAACCAAAAAAGGACATTGCTTTCCCCCTGTAAAGAGGCATGTTGTTACGGAGCGATGTCTAAAAAGTGATGACAAAATTTACAAGAAATATTTATCAATTTAATGGCTAGCTTGTGTGTAAAAATCAGCATCATCAACTTTGTTATGCATGAATGAACAAATAAAATAAGGAAGGAAAATGTTACTTTTCAAAAGTTGCAAGGTTCTCTTCGAATGCACCATGTACCAAGAATGAGTGATGCATATTCACATACAATGAAATTCACCATCATCAAAATTACAGCCATTATCTGCACCATCATCATCATCATCATCACCACCACCACAATCATCATCATCATCATCATCACCATCATCATCGTCATCATCATCATCATCATCGTCGTCATCTTCATCATCATCCCCATCATTATCATCATCGCCATTATCATCATCACCATCACCATCATCATCATAACCATCTGATCACTATCATCACCATCTGATCACCATCACCATCACCATCATCATTATCATCATTACCATCACCCTCATTATCCTCATCATCCTCATCATTCTCACTATCACTTGAAGAAAATAATTCAAAATCATTCTTGTTTGGTTTGCTTTGCTTCTATATCTAGTTATCTGCTGAGGAGTTACAAGTGAATCTTGAGAAAGAACAAGAGAAGCTGAAAGCAATGATGCCTGATGAACCAGAATCAGTTGCAAATGGTAAGCTATCTTTCATTTGTATTTTATTGTTTAGGAAAAAGTGATCGGAGGGCTTATTTGAACACTAGCATATTTGAGTCCCTTGAAATTTTGAAGAAAAGGTTTTATAACATTCAAGCCAAACTAAACAGAGTGGTACTTGAAATTTACAGAATGATTGGAAAACTTCTCACTGCATAGTTCAAACTGATTATGAATACAATTTCATTAAATATATTGTTGACATTCATATTGGTAATACTGTGGAGCATATGTTAATATTATTTTCTGTTTTGATCATAACTAAACCAGGGGCCTGTAACATAAAAGATGCAACTAAACTTACAATAAATATTTATTGTAAGTCTATGACAAAATGTGTACCAAAGAGATGCAATTAATTGCAAGATTGATTACATCTCTTTTATGTTACAGGCCCCAGATGTGAGCAGAAACCCTGCAGATAATTGGACAGGGATGTAGCCTGAAATTTAAGAATAATCGGAACATTTTGTCAATTCATAGATTAAATTAATTGTAAATACAAGTTAATTGATGTTGTTGTTGATATTTTTATGAGTAATATTATGAGTAATATTATGGAGCATTTATCAATTATATCGTTGTGTTCTGTCTTGATCATAACTATACCAGATGTGAGCAGGAACCCTGCAGATAATTGGACAGCGATGGAGCCTGAGATCAAGACTACCATTGACAAACTCTTTGAGGCAGAGGAGGATGAGGAAAGCCTCGTTGAAATATCAGATGATGCTTCGCCACTTGAGTAAGTATATGTAATTTCATCACCTTCAATATCCTCTGTTATTCTCTTGCTTACTTACTTTCTACTGTATCCTTATTTTCAAGTTTAATCCTATATCCTGTGAGAAGCATGCTCCTTGATTTATTGCTGGCTCCCCCTAATTCTTTTCAAGACTTGCTCCCTCCTTCCCCCCAGTTATTAAACTGAAAATCTCAGAAATAACAGAGATACATGTATTGCACTATGGCATTTATAGTGAGAACTAGTCCAAATTGTTATTGTCCTCGATTGATTTTTACACATTTTGTTTGTTTGTTTATTTGGCTGTATTTTCCTGAATGTCTCTTGTTCAAATTCTTTTTGAATGCCATTTTCCTGGGAGAAGGTTACAACTTATAAAACTATGGGGGTATTGTCAAAAGTTTGCAATTGATTTCAAATCAGCTGCAAATCAATTGCAAATTGCAACACGCATTTTCATTTGCACATGACATGCGCTTCTAACAAGAAGCACATGAGACAATGATTTTGATTGGGAAGTTCATATCAACTGCAACTTGCGATCGATTGCAACTTTTGAACAACACCCCCTGTATGTCCCAGCAAACACCGAGGCCATCACTCCTACCTGCCCAGATCTTGTTTGAATCTCTGAGAAATTCCATTTCCTTTACCAATTTTCATGTTTATCTATTTTTTCAGTACAATCGATGAGATCATTGTGCTCCTTGATAAGTCCCAGCATACCAAAGCCATCAGACTTCTCCAATCCGCCCAGAACTGCTGGTCGGATCACCAGGCGTTCACTCCCCTCACATCGCAGGAAAATGGGTGAGTAAAGTAAACAAAGGGGAACAATATGCGAAGTGTTTTGATAAGGAAATGGTGCTTGCCATTGCTGCATAATTGTAATAATATATAATTTGCATGGTGCCAAATCTACTTTTTTTTAATGATGCTCAAGGCACAACTATTGTATTAAAAAGTAGGGTAAATTGTACATGAGACACAGCAGAGAAGAGAGAAGTGCAAGAAAAAATAAGGAAGGGATGTCATCAACAGGTAGATTTTTTTTTCTGTTTGAATATTTAAGCTGAACTCCTGTCTTGGATGGCTTGTGAAAGGGAATTCCAGTATGTATGAGCATTTGTGCCCCACCCCACTTAGTTTTTACTTTAGGGACAACCAAGAAGCTTGAGTTTGGGGAACGTAAGGTTGGAGAAGGGCATAGATTTGAATCTATTAGTGAACCGGCCTATAAGTGAGAATCAAAATGTTTAATGATTTTTTCAAACAAGCAAACAAATGCTCAAATTTAATTTCATACCTATAAATCTCACTTTCTCTAACACCTATATTCTGTCTATGCTTTTCAAATTGTACCTTCTCAATTTTCCTCCTTTTTTCAGATCCGATGAAGAAGAAGATGATGGGGCTTCTGTTGAAGGCAAAGCTCTGCTCCAAATGCTCAAGTCTATATACCTTGGTAAGAATAATTCGTGCATGTTCAACATTATATCCGATATTCACTAATGACATGAAATCAATCATTAAAAAAGGGAGCAAATATGGTATAATACAATCAAGAAATAAATTTGAATGATATCTGCTGTATGATTTTACAGGTTAGTGTACAATTACAGAGAAAGGCATGAAATAGAAAGGGAGTTTTCCCTCATTTTCACAGTGATTGTACTAGGCTGATTTGCATATGTATACTGTTTTTCTTCCATTAATAACATTACTGGGAACCCTCTATAACGATGAAAACTTTATTTTCCACAACGATACAGAATTTTTTTCTTCTTCTTGATTTTTTTTTTCTTCATGAAAATTCAAAGAAGAAGATACAATGTATATCAATGGAAATACTAGTAGAGAGTTGTAGGTATTCTAAATAATGTGTATACTCACAAGTTCTGAATTTTTGAAAATTCCCTTGTTGAACAAACTTTATTTGTCCTGTATTCTGATAGGTTCAACATCGTCCAGCCCTCTACCCCAGGATTACAACCCCGCTGACCTGGTCAAGCTCGGAGAGGATGGAGAACCGGAGGTCAAGATGACCGATGTCCAGCCAGATAACCCGGTTGTCAATGAACTGAGCAAGCAACAGATCCTTGTTCAATATCTCTCTGTAAGTCATTCATTATTCTGGATATGTTGTTAGAAATGTAAAATAGTCTGTACGAGTAGGGGCTCGAGAGTTAGAGATCAAGATGACTGATGGCCAAGCCATATAACCTTGTTGTCAATGAGCTGAGCAAGCAGCAGATTCTTGTTTAATATCTATCTGTAAGTTGCTCACCTTTCTGGATATGTCAGATAGATAAACGAAACTCCATGAGTCTGGGCTCGAGAACCAGAGGTCAAGATGACGGATGTCCAGCCAGATAATCCTGTGGTCAATGAACTGAAAATCGAACAGATGCTTGTTCAATATCTCTCTGTAAGTCATTCATTAAATGCTGGACTTATGTCTGATATATAGACTAGCAAGCAACAGATCCTTGTTCAATATCTTTCTGTAAGTCATTCATTTTCTCAACATATCAGATATGTATAGTATCCTGTATTAGTCTTAGCTCGAAAGCTAGAGGTCAAGATAACCAATGTCCAGTCAGATAACCCCATCGTCGATGAGCTGAGCGAACAGCAGATCATTGTTCAATATCTCTCTGTAAGCCGTTCATTATTCTCGAACTGTCAGTCATATAAATTAGACTTTATGAGTCTTGGCTTGAGAGCTAGAGGTCAAAATGACCGATGGCCAGAAATGGGCTGAGCAACAACAGATCCTTGTTCAATATCTTTCGATAAGTCCTGCATTATTCTGAATATGTCAGATATATAAACTAGCCTAGTATGAGTCCTGGCTCCAGAGCTAGAGATCGGAAGATGGTGATCCTTTCAAAGATGAAATGTCCAGGTGGACATTCATTGCCCCCTCTTTTCCTTGTCTAAGATAAGATTTTCCATTTTTCCATCAGGATTGCGTCAAGTTTGCTGGTATGGTGAAGATGTGCGTACCAACCGTCTGTGAGCTTCTATCGTCCAAACAGACCACTGACATCTTGGAGGCAGTTGGTTTCTTTGTCACTGCTCACGAGTTTGGTGTTTCCAACGCAGCTGATGGTGTCCGTCGTATGATGGGCTTGATCTGGTCAAAGGAACAGTCCATCAAGGATGCTGTCGTGACGGCTTATAAGAGGCTTTATTTGAACCCCAGTGGGAAAACGATAAGGTTAGGAACAAAAAATTGAGAAAAGAATCCCCTTAAAGCCGGAGTAGGGGGGATTTTTGCTAGCATGTATTCAGGGATGCCACTTTTCCGTCTTTATACGGAATTCCGTCTTTTGTCCTTCTTTCTGCCTTATTTCCGTATTATCGACTTTTCCCATTAAAAAAAAAATCTTCCGTATTTCATACAGAAATTTATCAAGAGTAGTCCGTTGTGAGTGTGTGTGTATAAGCATAGTTCGGTGCCATGGACGAGTGTATTGCGTGTGTGTGTGTCATGCATGCATGAAGGCGCAACTAGAAAATGTGTCGCACATGCACATTTGTATTCCGTTCTGGGAAGAGGCCCTGTCACAACAAAGACGGCCCAGCCTCCTTTGCGCGAAGTAGAATGGTTAATAAACACTTAAGATATTGCGTCGGTGCAGTGCTGTGATGTCGTAATGTGGGTGGTGTGACAGGGCGTGAGCTAGCTGTGACCAAGCAACAATTATTTACACATATGGGACTGAAATATAAACGGCGTGCTGTGTGTGATGCGTTGCGATTGCTGTGAGTACCGGTATGGGGTTTTTTTCGGGGCGAGTTTTGATGGACTTTCTCTTTTTCAAAGTCATCCAATATGTCCGGAATTCCAGCAAAATCAGTTCTGCGGCCAGGAGAACTCAAGAAGAATATGAAAAGAAATGGATGTGCATTGTTGCAAGAACAAGTACATGTACTACACAAAATTTGTACCCGAATTTTCTGTGAGTGTGACTGTGTGATGTGAACGAGCACGACGGGTCGTATGATGACATCCAGGCACGTCTATCTCAGTATCTGGTCTCCGATCGAAGAAGCATGCACAAGGCAGCGGCCAGGTCAGGAGTGTAGGGACATCAAATATAAAAAGGAAGACGATAAAGTTATACGAGCGGAAGCTTTATGTCACAGTTTTTGCTGGAATATAAAATTCATTTCAGTGTGTCTGATCATCTGACTCCTCTAGTAAGTAATCCTCATCTAGTACTGTTTTATATTCAATTGATAGCCTTTCCCATGCGTTCCTGCCATTTTAAATGATTTAAGTTAACGATTCGATCATTATTTTTTGCTAAAATGGTGTATGCATCTCACATGAGCATTCTGCAAAAAAATCAATTGCGCAACGGAAAAAACAACTTGGCATGTCTGCATAAGGTAAATCCCTATAGGCTATAGGCCTACTTGGTTTTTTTTTCTTTTTTTTTTTGTAATGAGGGGACCCTTTCATGTGTCTTCTTCAACAAGGGGACTCTCACAGAAATGGTAAAAATACCTTCTCAGGTATTCACCAGAACCTATAATTCTACTGCAAAAATTAAAAAAGTCCTCACCAAGGGAAGGGGGGAAACCCCATTCCCACACCCTCCCCCACTCGGTCGCTACGCTCCCTCGCAAATGGATTTCAGTATTTTTGGAGGACATCTAGTGGCATCCCTGTGTATTAAACATTTAACTGAGCTTCAAATATTGATTCTTCGTGAAAATTGGGACATTGCTGATAGTACACTGATTCTAGAAAGTATATTATTCAGATGTTGGAGCACTTCTTGCTAAAGGTAGTTGTTGGCAATTATCATTAATGATTATATTATTAGATGGAAACTCTCTATGACAAGGTCTTTGGGGCTATGGAAAGTACCTACTTTTAACCCATTGACTACTGAATTCTGTGATTACCATATGCTTGTACAGAGCATTTTCGTTTCCAGTAGTCAATGGGTAGTTAAATTTGGTTTCCCAAATCAAGAGCTCAGCTCAGTCAAATTACTTTGTTATAAGATGGCTTTGTAATGTTTCAAACTGTCTATGTATATAGTTTGCCTGTTCCAGACGATAGGAACAAAATATGCATTTCATATCATTTATTCTGAATATATAATTTTTACAGAGCAAGAAGTCTGACTGTGGTGCGAAACCTGATACAGCTAACGATCGGGGCATCCCTCGGTGAGCTGACATCTTTAGAAGAGATGGTTGCTGAGTTCACCAAGAATGGGGAACTCCCCTCCCAAAGCACTCAGATCCTGTGGGAGTTCTTCACTATGAAACATCCCGAGACCACTGCCACTGAGAGCAGAGCTGCACTGCAGTTGCTTGGAATGGCTGCCCGGTAAATATCTTGTCTTTACCTCTGGAAAATATAAACAGATTTTGAAAAAATAAATAGATAGATACAAGAATGGGGAACTCCCCTCCCAGACAACCCAGATTCTGTGGGAATTCTTCACCATGAAATACCCTGAGACCTCTGCTACTGAGAGCAGAGCAGCGCTACAGCTGCTGGGGATGGCTGCTCGGTAAGTACCTTGTCTTTACCTATGGGAAATGATAACACAATTCAAAGAAATTAGTAGATATATGAGTAAATGGAGAATTTCCTGCACAGATGATGAAGATCTTGATATGATAACAGATTAGAAGAAATAAGTAGATAGATAAAAGAATTGGGGAACTCCCTTCACAGACCACTGACTCAGATTCTGTGGGAGTTCTTCACCATGAAACATCTCGAGACCTCTGCAGCTGCTTTGGATGGCTGCTTGGTAAGTGTCTTGTCTTCACCTGTGGAAAATATAAACAAATTTAGAAGAAATAAGTAAACCTATTGATAAAAGATTTCGGGAAATTTCTTTCTCAGAATGACCAGATTCTGTTGGAGTAATTTTACTATGAAACACTCCAAGATCTCTGCCATTGAATTCACAACAACATTGAGATGCTGTTGTCTGAAGGCTGATCAGGAGAACACAGGAAGGAGAATCTTCTCCTGGCTAAGGATACTTGCCTGACTTTGCTCAAACTAAGAGAGGGCATTTGCAATACCTCCTCTTTCTCTCTCTGTGCTAATCCAGGGATCATCCACAGCAAAGTTGATGTGCTGGTGTTTGAAGTATGGAAAAATGTCTTCTCCTCGCTAAGGATAATTCACTCAAACTAGATGATCTTACAATACATATTCATATTTCTTTTCTCTTTCCCTCTCTTGGTGTTGATCCAGGGATAATTCACAGTAACATCGAAGTGCTGGTGTCTGAAAGCTTGGGAGAACGTGGGAAGGATAATCTCCTCCTGGCTGAGGATACTTCCCTAAAATAGTTTGGATTATCTTACAATATATATTCATAGATAAAGAGAACTGCTGAAACATCTTATCCAATAATGGAGAGCTGTGGAGTAAAATGAAGTAAAAAAGAGCTTGAGCTTTCGATCCGATATATATTCATATGTTTTTACTCTTTCTGCCTCTTAGCGCTAATCCAGGTATCATCTTGTAATATTTCTTTTTTTCGTCCCTCTCTCAGTGCCGACCCAGGGATCATCCACAGCAACATTGAGGTGCTGGTATCCGAGGGCTTGGGAGAACGTGGGAAGGAAAATCTTCTCCTGGCCAAGGATACATGTCTGGCTTTACTCAAACTAGTAGGCACTGAAAAGGTATGCAAATATCTTGTTTAGCACAAAAAATTAGGTAAAATCCAGCAAGGATTTATAAACAGCATTCAAACTGAATTTTTCTC